>DWQX01000920.1:0-33792 GCA_018245475.1 Pharmacophagus antenor
TTTGATACCAATTCAGTGGACGGTATTCGTTTTAAGGGGTCTTTTGTATTGTTTGAATAATTATTTGTTTGATGAAATTCGACCATTTACTGTTACTTGAGTCTATCTTTAATAGAAAAGTAAAAGAGAACTTAATACATTACTATAAAAAAATATTTCTCTATGGTAAAGATAAATATGTAAAGTATTATTAAAGTTAGCGTTTTATTTCTTTCCGCAACACGTTTTTTATTAATAATCATATCATTATTATCATTATCACAAAAGAGAAAAGACATATTTATTAACACGGTAAATTCAATTTCACAATTACCTACTACGACAACAGCAACAGCGTGTTATCCTACTCAGAAGATATTGTCGTACCGTTAAGAGCATTTGACAGCAATGAATAAAATCAGAATCTATTTTTAAGACTGTACAATATACTAGTGGTGAAGATTGCTCAACTGTGTCCATAGAGCTGCGACTACGGGCTACGAAGGGCTTCTTTGATAGTGTAATTTGGATATTAGTAGGGTTTTTTCTAACGTGGTTAACAACCAATCTCATATTGTCAATCTGCTCCCGTAATATGATTTTATGTTCGGGCTTTCAACATACGAGAACTGGTATATTACCTTAGATCACGCATTATAAACTTTACTCTCATTGTTGGTTAATAGCATGTGAAACTGATCTTTGTTTCTATTCATTAGGCTAACATCTACCTCATTGAAGCTGAAAATCTACTATCAGTATTGTCATAAAAAATCCAATTAAGATATAAAAATGATACCGAGTTCTCACGAATTTAACATATTTAGCTCAGCAACAAATGGCGTCGATTTCTAACTGGTGTGGAGGTTCGCTAAGAATAAATTTATTTTCAATGATCAAATTTTCATAATCCGTGAAACGTGTTCGGACTATTTCGAAAGCCTAAATTAATAAAAAAATAAATGGAACGGAGGAATCGCTTTTAAAAAATTCAAACGTTGTTAATGAAGAATTCGGGTGTTATTATGGAAATTTATTTGCCTATGAGTAGCGCAGTCTAACGAATTACATATATAATTAAAATATTATATACAAATGCCACCGTGGAGCAGACTTACCTCATGTGTATCACGCTTTGGATCGTGGTGGGTTTTTTTGGAATCCGCCTTACTAGCTGTAGTCCTTAATGTCAATATGCTGCCATAATAGGATTGCTGTGTTGCGACAGTCATAAATGTGAAGACCAGAGTACTCTGGACGAGCACGCTACTGCAGCCTCTTTGTCGCTTAATATCGTGGGAAAATTCAGGACAATCGTTAGCCCAAAAGAAAATGTTGGTATTTTTTTTGGGCTAATATTGTGTGACTGGGAAACAAAGTCTTTCTGTTTATTAAAATAGTAAAATGCTATTAATGTTTTTAAACGTGTAATTTTTTTTTATTTAGATCAAAATGTGAATGTTCAATGTAATCGCCATATATGACTATCCGTGTGAGTTGTGTGTTAAAAAATGGTTTTAAAAAGATAAGACAAGGACAGTACAACTAGTACAAAATAAAATATATCCACAGATATGTCGTAAGTATAGTTTTGCTTATCTATCCAATCATAAAAAAATCTTTTAACGTTTTTGATTTTCGCAAATAAGACAGGAAGAAAAATGATCTTAGCAATTTTGCTTTGGACGATCTTCGTTTTCTTAAACAGCTGCTACCTCTGTTATTAAATGCAAACTTAAATTTTTTTATATGTGTTTGTTTATTCAATGATACGTATATTATAAGCTCTGTCTACTGAACTGGAAGTCACACGTTCGTACAGAAATCTCAATTAGGGCCATCTAGGCAGATCTAGTGCTCGTAAACCACAGATTGCTGTCCGACATTGGGATAATTTCTTACTCAAAGCTTGTTCTACTTTCTGCAAATGTATATTAAATTTTACGAATGTAACTGTTAAATGCAAAAACTTGTGCAATTTTAGGTATTCATGACATTTCATTACGTTACATAACGTTGTTAGAGTAAACCCATGTCAGAACAATTCCAGTCAATTTTTTTTTTCGCCTATGGGCTAACACTTGGCATCAATTTCATCTGATGTTAAGTGACAATGTGGCCGTAGATGTTGAAGCGTGTTCGCCTAGAATACATCTGGCTTTCACATTTATGACTGCCGGAATACAGCAACACTGTTATGGCGGAAGATTGACATTAAGAGTGGTATCTAGCCACGTGGGTTTGAAAAACCCTACCAGCATCTGGACTCTACTATTCCTGTGGCCCGGGAATCGATCCCGAGACCTCCGCATTACACAGCACAGAACAGACCTGTCAATTGATATTAGTTAATCAAAAGTTTTTGTCAAAATACGTAAATGTTGAAAAATTAAAACGTAAAATAATGAATTTATGTTATTGTATATATGTATATATACGCTTTGGTTATAAATAGATATTTTTTAAGCTGACGAAGATTATATTACACACTCGTAGTGTAGTCACGAAAAAAACACAATTAATGGCAAAGTGCAAGTCGGACTGGTACCGCGAAGGGTTTCATACAATAGTATAGTAGAAGCTCTTGGTAAAATAATGTATCTGTTATGGTGGAAAAGGTATAGCGATTGTTAAGTTTGAACGACTAACGTCAATAAAATTACGTTTGTTGTATTATCATATTTTTAATATACGTTGTTATAGCGGCAATAGAATTATACAATCTTTGATAATTTCAACTTTCTATCTATTACCGTTCATGAGATAGCCCACTGAAAAACGAACAGACAGACGGATGGTGGAGGCTTAGTAATAGGGTTTCATTTGTTACCCAGTAGCCATATAAACCTAAAAAAAAGACAGACAAACAAACGATGGTATCAGTGATAGCGTACCGAATGTCACTCTATAGTATCCTAAAAATTTTAATCGAATTAATAACTTCAAATTAAGATGTTCTCTCTTTTCATCGGTTAATAAAATATATGTTAGAAAAATACAGATGTGAAATAAACTTTTAAAGCGAAATACGTTTTAACCCACGTAAGTACGCATTCACGGAAATTATTCTAATTTGTAACGAAGTAGCGTTAAGGAGTTCAGTATTTGAGTGTTGTTCGGGTGTTTCGAAGTGATTTAAATAAGTTGAAGTGTTTATTGAACATCGTGTTATCATGAATTCGTTTATAGTGGGTTGAAATTAATACGTTGTAGATATTTATTTATACATGAGTTAACACGTTGACTGCCCACGAAATATTATAAGGAAATCCCGTTCCTGCCATGTGCGCTGGTATCGAGACGGCGCAAAGCAATGCGCACCACTACCTGGTGTTAATAAAATTCATTAGAATTTTACTAAAAATAATATTTAAGCACATATAATAGAATACCGTGTTATATGAAAATTAAGTCGAACAAATGAATTTAAGATGAAAACATTAACTTTACTGTCGCGGCGGAACGAAAAGTTGTGTCGGTAATAGGTAACTGACGCGCCCTTAACGGAAAGTACAATGTCAGTCACCGGTGACTGATGTGGCATTCAACCTGTTAACTAAAATACTGACAATTTGATTACTTGTTCAAGTGAGGATTAGACTAGGAAAGCATGCTATGTTTTTTCCCCTTCGCGCATGTTTTGTAACGGAGGTCTCTGGTTCGTTTAATCTTGATAGCCAGAACAGCATTGCTGTGTTCCGGCAGTCATTTATGTGAGTCATAATGGGCGAGCACGCTTTACCATCTACAGTCTCATGATCACTTAATATCATGTGAAATTGACGACAAATGTTAGCCCATTACCGACAAAAAAAATACCGTTTTAGGATTCGAATTACGACAGGAACGCACGACAAAAACATTAATATTTTGTATATCTTTTCCTTTAATATTTTTATGTTTTACTTCTTTTCCTTTTAACACGACTACGGTTGGAATTTAGGATTTAGGTTCATTATTCTCGATGCCAAAATCACGCTCTTTCTACAATCAGATGTTAGGAGTTGGCGCTCATCCAAAGCTAGCTGCGAAGCCATAGTGAGCTTGATTTTAAGCTTGTCGATCCGTTAAGCAGATAACTCAAGTCTGAATTAAATATATGACCATATACGGAGGATTTTCAGGTTAGGCTTCGGTACAAACACGAAGTCTTCGAATGAAAATATAATTAGCATTTAAAATAATTCACAATACTGAACATTCTCTTTTTATAGGAAATTTTGCATTTAATTTAATCGAAAACTAATCAAGTGTTTATGACAACGCATTGAGCACTGCTTTAAAAATACTTTACAATTACCGGGGATTGGATTGCATATTTTATTAGCTATGGGCAAACACTTGACCTCAATTTCACGTAATGTTAAATGTTCATGTACCTAGGGCTACCGTGTTACAAAGCAGACTAAGACAATATTTAAATTTACATAGCACTACATAGACACAATAGTTTTTTTTTATACATGTCGCGTATCGCGTGCGTTACAAGGCATCCGTGAGCGCGTTATTGGATGCGTCACTCAAGTTCCATGGCAAGGCAAGAGGTTAAGGCGTTTGACAGCTGCGAATTGGATCCATATCCCCGCTTCTCGGGGTATCCCCAAGTGACGTTTAGCATTATAAATGCGAGGGCGGCGTCTGTACGTGTGTGCTGTGGTGTAGTCAATTCACATTTACATATGTTGTGTAAACGTCTAATTGATTTAAATGTCAAAATAGCGAGAGATTATTCAATTTACAGAGAACATCTCACTTATAAAATACAGACATTTATACAACAACTCAGTAGATCTTTAACGTAAAATCTTTAAGGTGATCACATTGTGTTGTAAGCTTGAGACGGGTATGTCTTTTCCAACGACTCTGAGAAAAACAATGGTTGAACTTGGTCATCGTGGCAGAACTCTCGGGAGTTAGGAGTCTATATCGCAGACACCAGGACGGGCTGTCATTCTGGGGCTTATATTTTTTTTAATCTAATTTCAGTGTTACCTTTTGACTGTTTCTGTGGCGCAGTGTTATGCCGCTTGCCTTGTAACACGAAAGTCCTATGTTCGATTCCGGCACACATGAGTATTATATATTTATATTTATAGGAGTGTGGTGAGGTGGAAGTGTTAACCCATTGTTAACAAATATGTTAAATATAATTTCTTTACTACCAAAGCATTACCGAGTTTTCGAGGTTAAAATTTTCGTTCTTCTAAAAATATTCTGTTGATCACAATCTTCGACGCCGATGTAAGACTTGGTAGAGTTATCTCGCTAACTTTGAGCTTTTTGTTATATGACATAGTAGGCCTTAAGTTTTAGCAATTTGACAGCGCCATTTCGATGAGATCTGTAAACGCAGTGATGTTACCGCATAAAGAAATATGGCCACAGTTGTTACCATTCAAACATCACTCTCAATGTACATAAATTGAATTTCAATCGTAACACTACGACTACAGAATATAAATTAGGTGAAATGGAATGAGCGTGCAAGTAATGTCGACTGACGATTCCTATGTGAGTGTCATTGCTAACATATCCAACGATTATTTTCAGTTACCGTTTTCAGGCGTCCACTGAAAATATACTCATATTAAAACTGCGCTAGGCTCTATCAGAACTTCTTTAAACAGATGGAAAATATTTTTATGTTTTAATTATCCACTGCGCGATAACAATTTCTATTGATGAGTATATGTGACTTACTGAAATGGGCTAGCACTTTTTATGTTTTTGATATCAGGGGGAAAATCTTCGAAAGGTATTCATTTTTCTGGGGAGAAGTCAGGGTCATGTCGGATTTTAACCCACTTAAACCACCTCGGTAGTCGTCCTCAGCTGAGTCGCGGGACCTCCATTCGGAACACAACGGTCTTAACCTCAAATTCACATGATGTTAAGTGAATGGGATCGATGAATAGTGCTTGCTCAGAATATTTGTTATCTTATATGTATCACTGCTAAAACAACAATGCTATTATGGCAACAAATTTATATCTTGCGTGCTAGCCACTCCATAAAAATACTTAATAACATCCAAACTCTTCAACTTATGTAGTCCTGGATGAGAACCGGTTATCTCAATGTTATAAGACAAACAGACAACTACCTCTCCATGGAGGCAATTAATGTCATATCAAAATGCAATAACATAATTCGCCTATTTATTTTTTATTCATTCATTTATTTAAAGGTTTAATGCATAAAATTTTGTATATAAGGCGGACTTATTGACAAATAGCATTCTCTGACAGTCTACTTTAGGGTTGAACAGAGAAGAATATGACGGTGCATGAAAATAAGTAGAAAACAAATGAAAACTTTAAGAATAAAGAAAACGTGTAAATAAATATACAAACTATACACTACCATTATATATATTTCGTAAATTCCAACATAAATATACAGTAGAAAATATAGGTAAGAAAAGATAAAGATAAATAGAGATTTAATGTTTACTTACAAGACTTCTTAACGCATTCAGTCAATTATAAAGTTAGAAATATTTCACAATATCTTATAAACAATTACATATTTTGCATAAATTAGCCAACAAATTATTTATTTCCCGTCGAACCTTTCGCTTTGTCTACGTTTAAGAAGTAAATCCACATTAAAGTAAATCTTTGCGGCTTTACTCGCGATTTCACGCATCCAACGTGTATTAGTGTGGGTGGGTAAGTTTTAGGCGTAGTTGTAAGAGAAGTGGGATGCGTAATTTACGTCCAATCGTAAAACCTCTTTGGAATACGGACGTGTGGGGTCACGCGTTGTATGTTTACTTATCTGTATGGTAATCTCTTTTTAAAAAATTCAGTCGACGGTCTTCGCTCTTTAAATACACGGTTTTTTGCCAATTGTGTCGTGTTGTATCTGATTTATTTTTATTTTATTTAATCTTTGAGATATGTTGGACGAATTAAGATGTTTATACAACATTAAAATTGATTCATCACCTTGAAGCGACTGTCTCTATGGCGTAGTGGTTTACTGCTTGCCTTGTAGCTCGGAAGTTCTGAGTTCGAGTCTTGGGCAACAGATCTAGTAGAGTGGTGTCAGTGTTTTGTGAACTCGCCCGATTTGCTATCACTCTTAATGCTGCTATTACAGTTTATTACTATGTTCTAAAAGTCATACATGTGAGAACAAGATTATTCTGGATGCGCACACTTAACCATCTACGACCTCATTGTCACTTAACATCATGTGTCAATCGATGAAAAGTTCAAGTTTTTACATTAGTAATACAGCACTCTTCAAACTGGAGCACGGTAATATTTGCCTATTTGGCGGTAGAAATATAGTCAGCGATGTTTTATACTTGGAGAAGGCTTTAGTAATATGAAAAACAGTTTGCGACCTTACATCGACTTATTCTAGCTTCGACGAATTAAAATGTGTTTAAGCTGTTTTATTTTTTTATATTATTACAATCGTTTTGCGGCAAATGGCTGATACTAAGTATCAAGGAAAAAGGTCTAAATGTTTTACGTTTTCTTTACATTACCCTTAAACGATTGTTCCACGCTCCATTGAGCAGTTACAAAGGGGCGTGAGGTTCCGCTCCTTCAGTAAACATGAGCCATTGTCTATTTGGCAATCCGCCATGAATCAGGTGTTCAGCGACAGCACACCGTGTGTGCAACGCACAATGAGCGATAACAAATTATTATATTCAATGTAGTGATCAAGATAACACGAACCTGGTTTGTAGTGAGTGTAGTGTAGTTGGCATACAGCGAGGAATACATTGATTTGATGATTGAGGTGTTGTGAAAACATCCTGATGTACTATTTACAGTCGTGTCAATATACTGTTTCTAGATCTGCCGCAAGAACAGCATTGTTGTGTTTGGGAAAGTCATGCATGTGAGAGTCTGAAGTATTCTGCACGAATACGCTTTACCATCTACGGCCATACCGTCACTCTGAATCAGGTGAAATCGTGGTGAAGCCTTAGCCCATATCCGAATAAAAAGCATTCCATGAAAACAATGTACATAGTGTACAATGAGTTTTGTAAACACGTTACACATTTATTTTGACTACGAACTGACAAGGTTGATTTTTTTTATGTTTTACAACATAGTAATCTATGTTCACATGCGAAAAAAATTTCAATACACAATTAAAAAATAGTATTCTGAAGTAACCTTTGCATTTAATTTATTTATAAAACAAACCTTATAATTGTTTTATTCGACAGATATATCGTCTTCCTACCCATAATGTCGGCTGCAGAAATGGATTGGAACGAAAAAACCCTTACAAAATCCAATGTTAATATTTTATTGTACTTAAAATAATTATACAAAAAATATTAAATCAAAATGTACACAGATTGCATTCATCGAAATATTTTTGTGGTAGATTTTTATATAAATTATTAGTAGCACCACATAAATATGAGGGACGTAGAAAGACCACTTGAGTTATGCCCCGATGGCAGGGAGCTTGAATTTTCGCAATCTTTAACCCATCAATCACAGCGCCGGTCAGGTTCTGTTATAACCTAAAAGGTCATTGCAACGACTGTCGAACGAAAATTGGATTTACATCGCATTCGTTACTATCCGACGATAAGAAAGAGGTTCTTAATTTATCGCATAGCTTTTTTTTTGGTTCTTATCTATAACCTTTTAGTATGTGGTATGGTTCCAATGGTAATTTCATGTTGGAGAGTTAGTAAGTCCCAAATAAAAAACAAACCATAGAGGCGGAGTGATGATGACCAATGAATATTAATTTTGTACGTGTCCATATCATCTGGTCAAATTATTACGTTTTTGTGTATCGATCATGGGCTAACGCTTGACCTCGATTTCACGTGATGTTAAGTTACATTTAGGCCGTAGACGGTGAAGCGTGTTCGTCCAATGTACTTCTGGATCTCACAAGTACTACCGGACACACAGTAATGCTGTTATGGCGGTAGATAATCATTGGAAACTTTGGCTATTTTATCAGCCGGAATACAGCGTTAATGGTGGTAGAAAGTGAAGTTCGGAAAAAATCTACCGCGCCGCTGATGCAGCTGGGCTCAGAGAAGTTTGCGCCGTTAGTCTTTTTGCTGACTATTACAGCTTCATCTAAACTGGCTCACGAATCCGGCGATTCGTGAGCTCTAAAAATCTACCATAAAATTTCGCCCCTTATGTGCCTTTAAAATCTTACTCTAGACTTTCATGTTATAAAGTTGGGAGAAGTAACAGTTTTCTTACTGAGACAGTTAAATGTCTCGAAACACAAAGCGTAATGTCTACGCAAATATATAAACGTAGCTATCTATATTTACTAGGTGGATTACGATATAGCCGAAGTATCTTTGGGTAATAATAGAGGACATAAACATGTTTCAAACGGTTCTGTGAAGAGAAATAAAAGTAATTTCGCAGACGTTAGCAGCGAGTTATGTACAAAATGTGTAATATATTTTACACGTGGCAAATTTGCTTCATGTTATAGGTCTTCAACAGATGTATTGCTTGAAGGGAAGACCACGATTATTAATATACTGGAGACGATTTGTAGCTAAATACAGAAGTGATTCAAGTGAATAGATAATGTTAATATTTATTTAGAATAAATGAGATTCGGCAGTAATAGAATATATTTGATTTAGGGACCTTTAAAAAAGAGTTTACTACTTTCTTCAAGGTTGGTTACGCTAATGTATATCTCAAAGTAGTGCAGCCATCCGTAAACAACGGTGATCACTTACCATTATGAGAAAAAAGTTATATTAAGTTCTGCCCTTTAGTTCTGAGTAGTAGATACATCTATATTATCTAGTATCCTCTGTTAGTCGAACAGAGGACTGAACTATGAAAACGGTTTTATCTAATGTAAATATAATTGCATTATTTTAACGCATTGTTTTAGTGTTAATATTTTAGACCTTGTAATATCATTATTATTAAAAAAATAGTACTTTTCGATGGGAATATTTATGCCTTTCTACTTGTTCTGGACGAGCACACTTCACAATCCCTGGCTTAATATTATATAGGTATGTATATACATATATATATATATATACATACCTACCTATATGTACCTATATGTATATATTAGTATGTTTAGTGCTCGCCACATGTAACCCGTTCATAGAATATATTTTTTTTACAGTTCAGTAAAAGCAATAAGGTCACATTTAATAAAAGTTTTGTTATCTATAATTCAGTTTTAAATAACTTTAAGCAATTTTATAATAGAAATACAATTACAAATTCGTTAAACGATTATAGAGAAATGTGGCGCAGCAGTGAAAATAAAAAATGTTTTGCAATCCGGTGCGAATATCTACTGCACATAAATTCCTAAAGGATTTGTAATCAAGTAATGGATTGAATTGACGGATACAACTGTATAGGAACAGTTTTAAAATATTCTCTGTGAGTTTTGTCAGGCGTTTTGTAATAGTGTTTATACATTTGTAGATTAATTTTGGAATGTGAACTAGTTATTTTACTAAAAAATTGCAATAGAGTAAAGATAAACTTTAAACAACTCTACTATTATAACAGAAATTATGAAAAGATTCAAAAAAAAAAAACAAACGTTTTGATAATTTTTATAAAATGTTTACGGAATATACTTTGTTGTAAACTGTTTTAAATATAAAAACACCACAGAGACGGAGACCCAGATAGCCGGACGAGCGGCGTAAGCTCAGTAATAGGGTTCCACAGGTCGTCGCTTGAATAAGGAACCCTGAAAAGGAAACAAAAGGACACATCGAATTCAGAATGTCTTCATTTCTCGGTTAAAAATAATAGTGTTGTAGTCTGCTGTTATATCTCATTAGGTCCGGGATTTAACATTTATCATAAAATAGGAACCATTAACAAATCAGCCAAATACATTTCATCTTTACGATGCTGGACGAGCTGTACTGTGTCTGCGTCACAGTGGTTCACCGCTTGCGTTCTAACACGGTGGTACTTGATTCAATTCCTCACGTCTATTGATCTCAATATAAAGAATTAAGCTCAAAATTAATATTCTACAATAATAATAAAAAATAAAAAATAATATTCCTCAATAATAGTAACTAAAATTAATAAGCGTCAATATAATAAATGTTATTAGTAAATATTATTTATTTTTTTAAAACAAATTAATTATGTTCCGTAATCATTTGTTTAATTGTGACCATCTTGAAATTGGTCTTCATTGTTATTTATGTTCCTTTATTGCTCTTTTAGCTATAAATTATCCGAAGTTGCAAAAATGTCAATAAGCACATTATTATATTTGACAGCTATATAATCTGTCACAAGACCATTTTCGTTTCGATGCGTTCAGTTGTTTAATAAAATAAGTAAATGGCTATTTCTAATTCGCACCACAAAAGGTTCCGTACTATAAAAGTGTAATAAAATTACATTTCTTCTAAGTATTATTTTATTTTTTTAATTTGTTGTTGTATTGGCAATAGGTATACATAATCTCACAAAATTTAAATTTTCTACTTATGATGGTTCATGAGATAGAGCCGGCTAATAGACAGACAAACAGACATACGGACGGCGGAGGCTTAGTGCTTTGTGATAGCGTTCCGTTTGTCACCCTAATGGAAGTTGTTACATTAAGTTGTTACATTCATTGCTCAATGTGCGCTTCGTAATTCAGTTTCCAACTTGCACTCTGAACTAATATTGACTTACATATCAGTTGAACGGATTGTGTATGTAAATTGCTTTTCATACCGTGCAGTACGATTGCGTATCCACGGTACGAACTAAGCTTTATTAACGTTTCAAAAGGTGGATTTCTACGAGTTTAACATATCTTTTGTGGCTTAGTAATCAATCAAACGGCTAACCAGCGGTGTTATTACTACTAAATAGAATTAATTATAAGCAATTAATTTAACTACACTACGATATTTTTCCTCTAATGTCAAAAAATATATTATGATATACAAATTATTACCAAAATTATCACATGAATAATAACGATAGTTTTTCATACAAAGCACTTATTTAAATGACTCAGCGATAATTTTGCGATTTTCGCAAGATTGAATCAAGGTACATAGTAAGCTAGCGATTTCTTTGTTAACATTTTTCTGTTAGAAAGATGGCGGTATCGAAAGCGTAAAGTATGATCTGATCGGTAAATTTTAATTCAATGTTAAACTTACATGGGAGTCTTCATTAAAATTCTTACGCATTTGGTGAGACAGACATCGGTTGTTATCGCTTATATAAGTATAAAATTCAGTCTATAAATATAAAATTCAAAGTCCTGTCTGTTTCACTAAATTAAATATATATCAAAACACAGTTAAAAAAAAGCTGGATCTAGATACATCCGCCGCCTTAACAGCAATGCTGTGTTTCGGAAGTATTCCAGGGGAACAAGTTCAAGTGTTAACCCATATACGACTTAAAAAAAAAGACATGAAATATAGAGGATGTATTGTTTTTGATGTGTAGGTTTCCACAAAATAAGGTTTTTCTGAAATTTCACCCTTCAATTGGGGAATGTGAGGTTCAAATTTCAATGAAACTTTTTTTCTTCGATACGATGTAAAAACAATTTGTATGCATACTGGGAAGGTATAAATCTTAATATTATTATAAATATGATATTATAAAAAAGACACCTAGAAAAACGGAGGGGTAGGCTAGTTAAAGTAAAAATGCTATAGTGTTCTTCTGAACGGCAAACATAAATATAGAATGGATCGGCATTTTTGAGATGTATCAATTTTCACTATAAATCCCGAAAGGTATAAGAGCGTCGACAGTATGAAAAACACTTTCAATTTCCTAGTCTCCCCCTTATTTATTTAAACAAATTCATCATGAAATTTATTCACCAGCACAAACGTGATTTATTTCGTTCCAGCGCTGCTAAGAGCGTCTCAAGAATATTGCTTGATTTGCACAAAATCGCCATTTCGGCTAGTCGACGGGAAATCCCATTACGTATTCAACTTCCGTTTCCCGCGCGGACCCCTTTTTAACGACAATATTCCTTAGTAGTTTTGACGAGCGTAGATTTATAGTTAGCTACGTGTCTTGTAATTGTATTTATCTACTTACTCATCACAACATTAAAATAATGTTATTTATTTGAAAAATGTCATATATATTTTTTTTGCTCTAAATTATTATTATTTGTATCACACCGATGCTTTAGTGATAATTTTTTTTATTAGGTTCTCTGATATTCATACCCTAATTAAGGATACTTTTCTGAGCGTTGATGGAGTGATGCAAATCAAAGATCAATGTGTAAATTTGTTCATTTAATCAGCATACCGAGTAGAACTCACTGAAGTTAATAATTTATATAATGGACAGCACCCTGAGTGAACCAGAGTTCATTGCTTCCTAAGTATTCTAGCTAGGGAGAAGAAACGCCGCAACAAACTTCTCAGCAGAACACTCTCTTATTATTGACATGGACATTAAGGAACAATGGTGAACAAGCCAGTGTTTGAGGTTATAAACATTTACCATAAAACGTATAAACTATAACGTGAAGGTCAGCAGGACGACCAGTCACCACAAGTAGCACCCGTTCAAGAGTGACGCCTCCCTCTGCCACAGTGACGAGCCTGCAGGGTAAGCACGAGCGCTTATATATGCATTTAGACAAAAGATTATCAACACATATCTAGATTTTTTCTCTTTTTTTGTTCTTTATGGTTATTTTCACACTTCGTAGCAATTATGATTTATTAATTTTAGTGCTCAATATTGCTTAAATGGGGCGGACTGTGGAGCTGTTATGGCAGTACTGCCACTGTTCAGCCATATTGGCGGGAAGGAGATAACCCAAAAATGCTTTTCACTGATACGTGATACATTGTACTTTGTGTACTTTAATAAAATAATTATCATTTATAACTATTAGTAATTTCTATGTAAATTTTCCTCTTTTTTCAACTTATAACATGAATAAAGATAAAATGGTATATATAATTGCGTGTAACTAGTAAAATGGAAATATAAAATATTGTTTTATGGACTTAATTACCATTTAAATTTGTTTTGAGTTGGTAGGGTGAGGAAATAGGAAACATTTGATTGATTTTGCAGCTGCCCATAATTACTATTCAAAGTTGTTTTGAGTTTGTATCTATTGATGATTCTACTTTTTGGCGAAAACATTATGTTCAGTATATATTTATTGTGCGTGTTGTTTTTAAATCGATATTACTTTTGTCATTTCAAATTTCGATATAAATTGTGAATAATTCAAATTTCGAATTCTGGTGTTGCTTTAATTGGTGTTAAAATTTCCTTATAAAGTTAAGACACGAACCTTTACAAGAGCTAGTGTAATAAGAGAATTGATACCATAAAATATTGTCAGGTATCTGGGAGGCTTGGAGAGCTTTTCCAAAAGTAAATTAAATTACGGCTGACAGAAAAGCATGTGCAGACCGACTGTACCCTTACCATCTAACTTAACTAAGTAATGCGACATCCGTACAGAAGTGTATCTGCCGACGTCTTTCTCTTACAGTCTTAACTTACTGTTCTTGCACTCTAGGCTTACATCCTAATTTGCCTCACGCTTAGTAAGAGAGTCTCACATAGAATGCGAACTCAGTAAATACCGCTACGCGTGTATTTCCGCGACTCTATGTGGCGCCGCATGCATGACTAAACTGTTAGGGAATGTCAAATATATGGTAGAAGATATTTCGCCGAAGGGAAACTGTTTATTCCAAGAGAAGAAAAGAAATGGGATTACCATTTTTTTTGTTTAGGTGTTTGGGTCGTAAAATGAATGAATACATTTTCGAATTCAAATGAAGTCGAGGATTTAACTCAAGTTAATAGATGCGAAATCAATTCCTTTCATTAACCGTGCCGGTTAGTTACATTTATTTATACGCAGTAGGCTAACAATTTATCTCAATTTCACATAATGTTAAGTGACAATGTGGTCGGAGATGGTGAAGCGTACTCGCTCAGACTCTGATTCACTTGTATGATTGCCGGAACACAGTGATGCTGTTACGACAAAGGTAGCTAGTCCAAACGGGATTTTGTAAACCTTACTACCATATTGACTCCAATAGTTGTGGGGTTCGGAATCGAACTCAACTATGAAAATAATCAGACGGTATTTAAAAGCAATTGCATGGTAATTTCCAGCTTACAGGTTACAGGAACCGCTTACCAACAACTGGCCGTACATCACACCGTTTTGAAGATCAACGAAGAATTCGGTTTTGTGTCTTTAATCGTATAATATTTTCCAAATCGTAAAGCAATATAATTTTATAGTCGTATCGGGTTGTGGTCAATGAAATAGAACAGGATGTGTGATTTATATATTTATAAATATGAAAGGATTATAAAATAAAAAAAAAACAATCTATAATTAAACTGTCATTTCCGAAATGTGTCGATATTTTAGAATACCGATGAATCGTTCTATATAATCATGTATCTTTGCATTAGATTCAGAAGAAAGACATCTTTCCACGGTTTTCTCTACAAGCGTGAGATAAGATGCTTCATTATTGTTTTCTCATATTTATCGTCTTGCAAGAAAAGTATTAAATGATAAAAAAAATAAAGTCGTACGCATATAAGTATACAGACCATTTTCATCAAAAGTTGTACAGTGAAAATGACGGGTTCCGTAAATCTAGTGCTAAACACGAGTGTAGAAGGATGTAAGACAGAGGAAGGGTAAAGAGAAAATGGATGGATTGCACAGTCAGGGATATGTGTGTAAGGTTTGAAAGTTGTGATGATGGCTGATAGAGATGTATAAATGAAGAATTCATACTGTGTCGACCTCAAACGAATGGGATAAAGCGAAGTTAACGCCGATGATGTTCCTTATATACAAAATTTGTGCTCGTTTAAAATTCGTAGAGGCTTTTGAATTAGTTGTATGACTCACAACAATTACATATTCCATTCCCCACCCATGAACACGTCTAGACGTCGTTTAAGGCTAATTAAGCGGCATTTACATCGACAGTTCTGGTTGTTAACTATGAGTATTAACTAAGTGGAGAAACGAAAAGTTATCTTTAGCAAAAAAAATATTTTCACAGTTTTCATATATATCGTTGCATAACCTAAGCAAGTAAATATAAGTGCACTTTCTAGTATCTAATTAACAGCTTAACGCTCATTCTTTTTTTTTAATGATAATTTTATTAATGACCGCACCGTGAAGAGTTCCGTTCTATAAACGCCTACAAAATTAGTAAGTAAAATTTTATTATTTATATTTGATGCTGTAGTGAAAACAGTTAGGAATAATCTGTGAAAATTTCAAATTTATTATATTAATAGACTATACTAAGATAACTCGCAGTGACAAGAAGGGCACCCAATGCAATTCGTAGTTTTTTTTTTATTAAATCTTCATTTTAGTATGAGCGTTGCATAAATTTTTAACTGCTTGTAATTTTGATAATTCTTTTTTGTTCGATAGATCTTAACGTGAAGTTGGTCACCTAGTATAAAAAATAAGTTTTATCTTTCAGGATAACAAAATGTGTTATGAACCTGTTTTTTACTGTTAATATTTAGTGTGATTTTAACAATTAACTTTAACGGAACTGGTAAATTACATGTGACGTGAAAACAGAATAAACCGATGTAACATCTGTTCCTATTTTTTATTAAAACTATAAGCTTTCTCGATTTAAATTTACTGACGATTTGATTTTATTTTGAACTAGTTACTTTACACCTCCAACACGAATCTTCGTGTGTAATTTTATTCAGGTGGTGTTTTTAAAGTATCCTCCATTAATAAATTATCATGTATAATGAAGTATTACCATAATCGATGCCATCATATTATACTTAATAATTCATAGACTACGTAATTCTCTATATGAATAATAAATATCAGACCACGTATGCGAATAAATAAAATTTTAATTGTACAACAATATACTATAACACTATTTTTTTTAAATTTCTTTTAATTACATTTAACCAGTTAACTGTGGCGTGATAAAAATTAAATTGTGTAACTTATCGTAACATCGTTTAAATTACCTGTTAATATTATCAAAACTGATGGAAATGTGTCTTTTTATGGTTCGTAGTATTTTACTAATGACGGATATAGTTGCCAAAAATATTTAACTGGTTAATTAAGTATAATTAGTAACGAGTCATTACCTGTCGGATACTTAAGGCGTGGTCATTTTTTCATTTAATATATAAGATTATTCTTCCATTATATATAAAAATTCTGGACTCAGAGTATTAAGTGTCATTGAAATTTAAACCCCTCCTTTTCCCTCCTAGGGGTGAAATTTCAAGAAATTCTTTTTAACGGATGTCACAACGAATACACCCTCCAAA
Organism: Pharmacophagus antenor; assembly: GCA_018245475.1. Lineage (NCBI taxonomy): Eukaryota > Metazoa > Arthropoda > Insecta > Lepidoptera > Papilionidae > Pharmacophagus > Pharmacophagus antenor. Next base: position 17,289 of record DWQX01000920.1, read on the forward strand.
TTTCATATGTCCAGGACCGGCGGTTTAGCTTGCGCAGTCAGACTTTAAATTTTATTAGTATAGATAATAGATATCTGTTTAATTAATTTTTACGTGGTGTTGATGCGAAAAAGACGATTAGACGATTTAGAAAAAAATCCGTTTTGTTGTCAGTAAAGTTTCGAAATAACTGGACCAATTTCAACAGGACTGACATGCGTAGTAAGATGTTGATATAAGTAATAGATAGAAGAAATTAGAATACCCAAAACTGTGAACGAATTCTTTTTAAAGGATTTTAATAGTGTTTGATCTCATATGTTGTAGTTTTCTTTTGGCACCAACATTAACAATATTATTGATATTGTTGCCGAGGGATATACCTTAAGTGAACAGCTGTAATTTCGTTTAATATTTAATTATATTAAAGTACAATTTAAATATATAGATAGTAATTTAAATACGTAAAGCAATACAAAGGGCGGGCTTATATGTATACCCTAACAGTCAACCCTGAGAGGATTTGAATTTTACTGTATATTTGTACAGATCTAAGATTGCGTATAGAATTATTGACACGACTACTGTAATGTCTCTTTGAATGAATAATTATTTAGGTAGAATTTAGAGAAGTTTCAGAATCCCTAACAATTTGAATGTGAATACAAAATGGACGTCAAGTTTTAAACGAATTTCTTGGCAAAGTTTGAGCGTTTATAAATTTGTTAACTGCTGCGAGCTTCAAAACGTCTTTACATTGTATAAGTAATGCTTGTTATGTATGCAAATCGAAAGAGTTTGAATATGGAGAGGTATTATTAATATAGTATTTTTGCGAAAGTTTATTTACCAAAATTCAATGAAGTGTTTTCTCTAATAAAAGATTTTAACCATAGAGTTACCTCAAAGATTAACAGAAACACGGAAAATATAATTATTTAAATATTTTTATTTAAGATTAACTTTTTTGAATTTTGATCCAATAACTTCTGAGGTGTAGTTTATCTAATAAAAGGAGAATAATCTAAATTCTATAGTTTTATTACAAATTAACAGGTTCATAATCAGGTATTCCTGTTTATTCTTTTAACGGTTTTCAAATCTATTTTGATAAATGTTTAATGAATTCTGGGGAACACTCTTTCAATGTCACAACTTAGGTCCAATATAGGTTTTTCCTTCTCATAGGGATCTTTTTAGGGGTAGTGCAATATTATTATATTTCCGTAGGAGACCTTGGAGATTCTTGTCAAGTCAAAGATCAACTGGCAATAGTTTAGTAGGAAGCGATCCCACATTATGTGATTTCATCTAAGTAAGCAGGGTATTAAAGATTTTCTCCAAGTGTCTCTCTTTGAGGTGTTTACATGTAGGGCAGAGCGATTTTGGCTCCAAAATAGACGCTGGGGCTAGTTTTCAAACTCAAGGGCGACTAAGGAGGTTTTAGTGAGTATAAATACCAAATAACCCTGACCTTGTCCCTAAAGGCAAAAAATCTTTCGAAGTCCTCCCCCTGTACATCTGACTGCTTTCGTGGCACAGCGCTTGCCTTGTAAAGCAGAGGTCCCGGGTCCGAATACCTGGCCATAGTAGTAAAGTGTGGATGGTGGTAGGATTCTTCGAGACCACCTGACTAGTTACTACCCTCAATATCAATTTGCGGCTAAAACAGCATTGCTATGTTCTGGTAGTGACACAGAGTGAGTGCCAGAATTAGCCTGGGCGGACATGTTTCACCATTTACGGCCCCATTGTTACTTAATATCAAGTGAAACCGAGGTCAAAGGTCGGCTTATAACCTATAAAATATATAACTAATAAAAAATATTAGTATGTTGTAAAAGTAAATTAATGCTTCTAATTAAAAATGTTTCGAATATCTTCAAACTGAAAATGGAATGTTATTACGTTTAATTATAAATTACTTTTCAGTTCACGTTAAAGTTTCTTGTGGTGTTTAAGTTATTTACAGGAAATTCGCTAACTTTACATGCCCGATGTAATAATTTGGTTAATTTCGGTTTTAATGAAGCGCCTAATTTATTGTCTCTTACATACAATATGAAACGACAAGCTGTTATAATACATTTTTGGATAAAAGTAGCTCTACAAGTTAGTTATAGCGGTGTAGCTGAAGACGATTGTAACTTCTACTTAATTACATTACATTTAAAGTGCATTTTTAGTTAATACATCTTTCTGGATTTAATGAAATGAGTGGTTTAAAGTTATAGAAGTGTTATTGATTTCATTTTCTCAGTCACTAATATTATTTTCATTACAAATATTACATGAGAAACTATGTTTTATTTCTTTTCAGATTTGCTTTAAGGTAATTCAAATAAAAAATAAGCCTTAAAAAAATTTTAAGTCCTTTTTTTTGTTAAAAAAATAAATCCATAACGTAGATTGAACTTGAAAATCCTTTTTGTTTCGATTTATTTCCTCTCAAATACATTCTCGACTGCTCCTAACAAATTAATTCAATTAGTCACCGAGAGTGTGAAAAGTCTTTAGCCAAACAATCCAACACTGTGTAATTTAAACAAGACACATTTGCGAAACACATTCCTGATTAATGTAAAGATAACATTTGGTTTTTACCAGCGCTTATGGCACCTTCCCATCACCCAAACTACTCATGTGGTCCGAGAATCAAAACCGGAGTATCGGCGTTACAAAGTAAGTGCAAATCACTGTACTACGAAGGCAGTTAGCATCGCTGAGACATAATATGAATTAGTCATTAAGCAGCGGCTATTGTGTAGCATTCGCCGCATAATAAGCCAGCGGGTGACGTCACAATGATGTGACAAAATTTTTCAAAAGTTCATCATCTAGGTATTTACGTTATTGTTCACTATTTGTGTAATTAAAAATTGCTTTCTGTAAACTCAGAATATCGGATAAGTTGATAGTGATGATATAATAGAACAGAATATTGTCTTTATTGCATAACAATAATAAAATAAAATACACATGAAACAAAATAAAAGAAAGTAACTGTTACAAATACAGCGAAGTAAAAGAATACGTTAGCAGTGCAAGAGGTGGTCTTACTGCCGAAAGCAGTCTCTTCGAGACAACCTTAATAATGATAAAGTAGTTATTTTTATTTATCTATTTATTGGTGACGTGTGCTCGCTCAGAAGACTGGCGTCCACGTGTATGGCTTCCGGACGGGCACCGCTGTTTGGCGGTAGGTTGATATTTAGGGTGGTAGCTAGTCGGCCTATTATGAAAAAATCCTACTACAATCTATGCTCCATTTACGTGGCACAGGTATCGAACCCGGGATCTTCGCGTTACAAAACTAGCGGTAAACCATTGCGCCACGGAAGTATACAAATATGACGGTATAAAACATAGCTGGTATAAAATGTCTTCTTTCTTTCTGTTGTGTTTTTTTTTTCACTAGTTACACGTTTATATATACTTCTCTTTACTAGATATATATTTTACCCGTAGAATGTTTTCGCAAATGAAATGTACTAAAAAAAATACACGACGATGTACGCACGACAACAAAGTGAGGCTTTACTTCCACATCGAAGTGCCTCAAGCGTTATCCCTAAAGCAGTTTAACGTTTGGACAATATAACAATTTGTGAAAATATTTATTCTGTCACCGCTTTATGTTTAGGGTTCAATACCCAAAGTGTGATAATCGTAACCTTATTACTCCGCTTCTCGTCCGTCTGTGTAACCGTCCGTCAGCGGGCTCCATCTCATGAACCGTGATAGGTAAACAGTTAGAGCTCGTGATTCGTGAGCCAGTTGAGAAGAAACTGTAATACTCATCAAAAAGACTAACAGCGCAAACTTCTCCGTACCCAGCAGCAGCAGCAGATAAACAGTTGAATTTTTTACCGATTATGTACATCTATTATCACTAAAGCAATAAAGAAAAAATACTTCAGTTAAACATAATATTATAGACGTTTATAGTACGGAACCGTTTGCGATGCGAGTCAGTCACGCACTTGGCCACTTTCATACTTAATTTATTATTTAAGGTCCTCGTAAGACACCCGTCATAGTTTTTAAATATATGAAGTTTTGTGTTGTGTATGAGAGCGATAGTAGTGCTAAAAGTTACAAAAAATGTGACATATATCTTCAAAACAGTATTATTTAATCAGCAATGAGCAACACTTCATTCACATTCATCATTTTACATGATATCATGTGACAAAGAGGCCGTAGACGGTAAAGCGTGTTCGCCCAGAAAACTCCGCCTGTAACTTGTTGTTATGAGTGTCAAGTTGACATTGGGAGTGGTGAAGCTAGCTTAGTGGGTTCGTAAGAACTATACCACCATTCTGACTACTACTTATGTGACCACGTAATTGTACCGGGGATTTTCGTGTTACCCCATTACCGAGGCAGATCTCTGAATGCGACGGGCGATATTTCAGATGTTGCGTAAATATCCTATTCCGTTCGGCTCGTATTATAGATTCAATAAATTAAATACAAATTCAAAGAGATCGCCAACATCAAGACCACGTCAGTAATAACCGTAACAAGTTGTACCAATAGTGGTTCATTAATTTTAGATCACTATGAACTCTGAAATGTCTCGTTCACTTACTAACTTTACTTCTATACATCTTACTTCTATAGTCACACCACTGACTCAAGGTAACATATACTTCAGAAAATATACATAAAGAATATCCTCCATTATTTTGGGATAATTGTTTAAGAGAACCTTGCGTTCCTTATTTAGAGATGGTATGTCAAATACCCGAATCGCCAAAATAATGGCTAACTACTACAAGAAAATGGCAACCTAAGAAAAAAATTCGTTTGGGAAATTAAACTGGATTTATGTTCCTCTCGTAATGTCTTTTGATGAATGACTTAAAGAATGAACGAATGAACGTACAAGTGTACGAATAATATTATCTAGATAAGTGACTAATCATTTACAAAAGTTTAATTACTAAAGCGAACTGTCTAGTGTTCACACAGTTGTAAGCTAATTAAGATATCGAAGGAGGCTAATTGACGAAGTTAGTTCCAACAATAATTCACATTTAGAGGGATTCGTCCCTTCAATAGGCGGTAATTCAGCGCGAAAATTCATACGATCACTGCATATAATACTCTTATTGTGTTCCCATTACACAAGTTTGTTTAGTGTAGGCGTGAACTCTGGCATAAACTAATAATATTCTGTCTTTATATATTTAATTGTTTATTAATATAGCAGTTTGTACAAACACGTTGTTAAGTATTTAGGATATCTTTTGACGCAGTGGTTTATAGCATCCTTTGTATCGTGGTGAATCCGGGTTTGATTATCGGTCCACTCACGTATTGCGGTCTGGTTTGTGATAGGAGTATTTAAACCTATTTGGCTACCCTTAATGTCAATCTTGTGCTGTAACAACAGTGCTGGTCTTCCGCTCTCATGCATATGAGGTTCGGAAATATTCTGGGGGAGCATGCTTTATTTTCCGACCTTAATATCACTTAAAATCAAGTGAAATCGACAAAAAATAGCTAATTGTCATTTAACAACACGTAAAATTGAAGTGAAATTTTAGTAGATATATAAAATACGTTTTCTGAAACACCCCCACGTTAAACTGTTAACTTGAAGTAGCTTAAGAACTTACTATATTATAAGTTCAATAGCTAACGACCGCAACACGCATTCAAGTTACAATGGTTTGTTTATACGGGTAACCCTCTACTGTTTAAAGCCCTCCCCGAACAAACATGACTTTGTTATTAGTGACTAGTTTAGCTATAATAATAATAAAAACTTTATTTCAGACCAATGATCAATATTTGGTTAGTAATTAGTAATTATTAGTAACAGTAAAGTATTTAAAATTATATTAGTTGTTTTAAAATTATTCCTTTTCTTTACTGTTCTGGGCCAACACTTGCCCTCCGTTTCACCTGATGTAAAGTACCTATGAGGCCGTAAATAGTGAAGCGTGTTCGTTCAGAATACTTCTGGATCTTATATGTATGATTGATGGAACACGACTATACTATTATAACGACACATTGACATTAAGGGTGGTAGCTATCTGGGTGGGTTCGAATAGTCCTTCCTCCATCTAGAAAGGCTCTGTGTAAAACTTTACAACTAACCAAACTCCGTAATCAAAGCCTACACCTTCATGTTACGGAGAGAGAGGTACACTGCGTTACGGATCAGTCAAATATTTTCGTGTATAAACAAAACATTTTCGTAAATTGTTTGATATTACAAGTTTTTTTTTGTAATGAAAAAGGCAAAGGTCTGAACTCCATACAGCTGTTTTTAGTAATATTAAATATGATAAAATATTTCCTTTCACGTTATTTGAATATGATCATGTATATTTGTACAATATTATCATGAAAATGAATAATTTTTACCTCATTATTAAATCTAGCTCGCCAATATACATTATAGTAGATTAATTTTAAACAAACTTTCGATGTTCTAGTAATGTAAAATCATAGTATATTTTTCAATTTGAAAGATGATTGGATCTAAAATATCATTGATTTTTTAAATGATTTTGTATCATTTAATGTAATAATTTAATACAGTGTGCAGCTGTGATGTCTAAAGTGGTCTACCTCGACCCTCGGGGGCCCACAACGACTTACAAGGGGTCCATGTCAACTGAAAACATGGAGGTCCATGAGATAGAATTCCACGATAGTAATTAAATCATCAACCTAATCAATTTGTAAAAATTCAAAATTAGGCAAGTTTTACGCAAAACTAGAAATAAGCCGACAATTAAAACAAAATTGCTGAACACTGATTTGTAGGAATAAAGCTGATTTAATTGGCTAACAGAAACATGTCGACTGCGAAGTTATATCCGGCCATATGTTGACTCTAATGCTTGCCCACATAAATCCAACATTCATAAAACTTAATTGACAGTTGTGGTAGAGTAGGCCAAGCTGTAAATAATGGAACGGGACAACCGATTGCCCATATAGGGTTTGTTGTGCGCAGTTTATGAGCACCGGCCCTGCCTTATGAATACCTTATACCGTCTGGGTGTTTGATAAGAAGTTAATAGTACATTTATCGGTGGAGGTATTGAAATAAATAATTCCACAACATTAAACGTGCTAATAGCTTTATTATAATATAATCAAAACAAAAGTACTGTTTCCGTGGCGCAGTGGTTTACACGCTTTCGTTGCAACGCTGAGGTCCCGTTTACATTTCCCGGCCCATAGGAGTAGTGAAATCTGAATGGCAGTAGAGCTTTTCGAACTTGCCTGGCTAGCTACCACCTTCAATATCAATCTGCAACCATAACAGCATTGCTGTATTCTAGTAGTCATAAATGTGATAGTCAGAATTCTAGGCAAACACCGTCCACCATCTATTGCACTTTGTTACTTAACATCGGCTGAAAGCGAGATAAAGTGTTAGCTCAACCGATAATCCGATAAAAAAAGGTTCCACAAATATTATTAAGCCATTTATTTACAAATTTTAGACGTGAATTTATTTTTTTTATTTACGGTTTCGTCTTTCAATAATCCAACTGACACGCCGTAGTACTTACAAGAGGTTAGAAAGGGACTGATAGTTGTCGCTAACTTTGAGAGAGTTCTATTTTCTTCGATACGCAAATTCCGGCTGGAGAATGGTGATGATGAATTTTCAATTTGCCTTAGAACAAGTCCCCCGGTACCATTTTGGGGTCACATGAATACCGGAGTTTGAATCATGGAAGGATGTTTTCGAAATGAATTTATAAGCTACCACCTTTATTATAAGTTTAATTAACACACACATACATTTGCTGTGTTCCGACAGACTTACATGTGAAATCTAAAGTATTCTGGGCGAACACGCTGTATCTACTGTCCTCCGTCGTTGTATTATCATGTGAAACTTTATAGAAAATGTTATATTTTCAGTTAGTTCTCATAACAAAATTCTAACCATTCTGCCATGATATTCACCAAGTAACTGCCATAGTAATAAAACAATATTTTCCTTGCCATCATTAATTTGCATCATATCAGCCGAAACATGTCCACCGGAGGACAAACGCCTCCTGATATCGCTAAAATGAATTCTATTTATTTTTTCATATGATTCTGACAAATTTGTTGATTTTTCAAATTAAAGCCATGAAATTAGTTAAACCTCTATAAAAATAATTCATTAATGGATTTGAGTAAATAAAACTAAACATTGTTACGTTTTCCTGAATAAGTCAAATAAAAGGACTTTCTTTGTCAACAAAATTCTTACCCACAATTTATCTTACAAGAAGTCAGTAATAGAAATACATTTGTAAACACATTTGTGGGAGGCTTTGACTGCTTTTTATTGACGGAGTTTTGGAATTACGTGATGTAAAGAAATCTTTTGATACTCTCTACCCATGTGTAGTGAATGTGTAGAAAACACTAATGTATCTTTTATTAAAAACGTTGGTTTTGATAAAACCTGTCTACATTTTACGGCTACCATCGCGCCAGTGGCTAATCTGCCTAGTAATGTGCAGGTTCGATTCTAGGGTCACAACATGTGGATAGAGATAAAATTAATGTAAATAGTTATACTCATTGAGCGTGATGTATGAAAGACGGAAATGGAATGGTATAGGTATGAAAGTTAGCAAAACAGAATGAGATCGAGAACTGGAATGGAAGATTAAGTCCTCGACCCCAACATGTCGAAGGGACCGACATAATTAAAAAAAAAACATGTGGATAGAATGGTGGGGTATTTTTTTACGGAATAATCCTAGCTAGCTCCCTTATGATTGCCGTACAAACGAGAGCGTAAATATTCTTGCTTCGACATTTTAGATCTCTCTATCACTTGTCATTACATAGGCATGTAAGTTCAGATGTTAACCGCTTCTAGATAAAAAGAAGAAAAAAATAACTAGTTATTAAACAAAAACTTTAATATTAGCGTAAAATTTTCTTTTTCTCATAACCAAATTCTAACCATTCTGCCATGATATTCACCAAGTAACTGCCATAGTAATAAAACAATATTTTCCTTGCCATCATTAAGAATTCGCAGCGGTGACTGAAACAATATTATTTTTAGTCCACTTCTCTTTTGTTTAAAAGTTTATTGCTGGAAAACTGTACGGAAATTATAACCTCTTGTATTTTTAAGTTTCAGTTAACAAAGTGAAATATTGATGATGTTTCATACATAAAATAATAAAATTGTTATTACAAAAACGAAAATGTAAAATATATTTTTGAGTTTATTTTGAACCAGAAAATCAGAACATCTACGGGCTTGTTATCACTTAATATCATGAGGACAAGTGTTAGTTTAATTAAAAAAAAAAACAACGGTGAAGTCTGTGATGTATTATATTAAACATTTCTATTTTAATATTAAAAATTCTTCTTAAAAAATAACTAATGAGGTACTGGCTTGAATATCATAAGGGAAAGAATTCTAACGCCTTACTGCTTTTTCATTAAATGAATCACTGTAATGTTTTTTCCATTACACAGAAGTCCTATGGGAAAAGATGTATTTTGGATGATATTACATTTTTTATACAATTTTCACGATATAAATATATAATGCGAACGCTTATTAGCTAAACGGAATACCGTTTAAATTACGAACAGGAAAACGTTTAACATCAAAAACATTTTCGGTTACATCGCCTTTGAAAAGTGAAAACGAATTTAGAATTCCTTTGATATCAATTTACAGAGTAGAAAAGTTTGTAAGGTAATTTAAAAGATGCATTTCAGTGATGGCTTGAAAAAGATTAGCGTGTCTTGCCATTAACGCGTATTTAATGGCCAATGTTCATAATTACGACTTTAAGCTTCTGCGATCTTTATATATTTCAAATATTTTTATTTTTACATTTTTCGGATCTGTAACGCGTTAATATTTCTAAGGTATCCATGTATGCCTCGATTATTCGGCACGAGCTGCATCAGCCGTGATCGCGAGGCTGACTGATATATAGATAGACTGATGTCAATCTGCCACCATAACAGCATTGCTGTGTTCCGACAGTCATACATGTGAGAGCTGGATGTAATCTGGCGGAACACGCTTCATCATCTACGGCCTCATTGTCACTTGTCATCAGGTGAAATCGAGGCCAAGCGTTAGCCCATAATCGGTAAAAAAAAATAAAGGTCAACAGTCTTCGTGACGCGAGGTTTCTATTTCCTACTCTCACTAGGTTTTCATTCTCTATCACTGTATAATTCGAAAATAAAAAAATTAAAACATCTTCTTAATTATTTTCGTTAAAGTTTACCTGGACGCCTTAATGCGAAATCATATCCATCAATGTCTTAAACTTTTTATTATACGAATAATCTTTGTAAATTGCCTACGTGGCGTAGTGGTGACTTGCGTTGTGATACGGAGATCTCTGCTTCGATTCCGTGGTCAGTTTGGATTATAAAGTAAAAAAAAAATATCAAACCCGTCTACCTTGATACCATTCCTAATGTCAATCAACCGTCATAAGAGCATAGCTGTTTATAAACAGTCATGCAGATGACAGATAGAGTATTCTAGAACAGTTTCTTTGGTCTTCACTGTCTTTGGTCTTCATGACGCATATCGTGTGAAATTGCGGTCGAATGTTACTATGTTTTCGATAAAGAAGAAAGTGATAAATAAATACTGGAATTTAAGGATAGCACAAGGTGGATATAACGAAGGATAAAAAAGTAGGGTTCAATGGAGTTATAAAACTTGCTTGAGGCTATCAGTACGAAACTTCTTATATGGTGTTTAAAAATGTTTGTTTCATTGTATACGTAACTTCCACTCTCTATGTCAATCTGCCGCACAAACAGCATTCCTGTGTTCCGGTAATTATACATATGAGAGCAAGACGTATTCTAGCGGAACACGCTTTACCATCTACGGCTTCATTATTACTTAACATCCGGTGAAATCAAGCCCAAGGGTTAGCCCATAACCGATAAAAATGAGCAGTTGAGTCTAGTTAGACATTGTAGGTGGTAGCTAATCAGGCGGGTTCGAAAAAACCCCACCACTATCTAGACTTTTACTTGCTTTACATGTTAGTTTTTCAAATAAAAACTTGAAAGTTAGTGTTTCATCTCTAATAAATGGAAAGTGTACTGAGGTTTTATTTGAAATATTCATACATGTGAGAGCCAGAAATATTCTGGGCGACCACGCTTCACCCTCTACCTTACGTTAATTGAGGTCAAATGTTAGTCCATTACTAATAAAAATAATATCACATTATATGCGACTAAATATTTATATAGTTGCACATAGTGTAATATTATTAATCTAATAAATATCTTATTGTATGTATCACTTACACTTCTTACGATATAATCGTGTAAATGAATTAATTTTCCACCAACTTTCTATCACTTTATTTATCCAGCGAAAAGTGTTTGGAACAATCAAATAAGTTCCTGAATCTGATACGGCCTAAGTAAACAGTTCCGCAAACGTATTTCCCTTATCTCAATCCACCAGGTCCGCAATAAACTTTTCAATGGATAATGGAATACCATTTTTACGTTCTAGTTGATGTCGAATCTTTAGTTATTTTAAACGTACATCGCTTTTATATATTATCATTATTACGTAATGTTTATAAAACCAACCTAATGAAAATTATTTTGTGGCATTAGATTAAATATGTCGAAAAAGATACAATTGCGCACGGAAGTTTCAGTTTCGATACCCTGGCGACATAAATAGTGGACTTTGGATGGTGGTAAAATTTTTTCGAAGCCTATTGTCCGGATGATATCAGTAAAAGTATAAATGTACTAGTCAGTGATTACATTTACTTACTAATTTTACTTACTAATTATTAAATCCTTGTTTAATTAAAGGTTATGTCCTTTGTTTTTCCATGAGAAAGGAAACCAGAATTAATTATATACTTTTTATGTTGCAATTTTAAATTAAGATTAAGTAAACACTATGTTTACGTAAACTTTTTCATGGTATTGCTTTTCATTATAATTTTATATATCAATTCTTATATTCTCTATTTTGGAAAAAGAAATGTGAAGCAAAGTTGTCGTAAAAGAAGAAAATATAAAAATTTTAAATTTTGACATACTTAACTGTAGTGAAATATATAATAAAATTTGTTGAGTCACAATGACGCGTCACGTAAATTTGGTCTTAATAAATATAAATACAATAAATAATAACGCCTTTGAAACCTTGCAGTCTACTTTAATGAACATTAAATGTTTATTAAACTGAACCTATTCGATCATATCGATCGATAACATGGCAAATTACTTTACACTGTGTAAAGTTATTTGCAAGATAACCGATGCGCGGTGGTAAGAGGTCCGAACTGCCTTTGTGAGTATGTTCACGCAGGCGCGAAATAATTCGACGTTCGACGTCCGGCAGCAACGTTTTCATCGTGCAAGTGTTGACATTTCATCAAAAGGCTGTTTTAGCTACCTTCGCAGTGAGATAGTGTACCGCTTGCCTTTTATCACAACGAGCCCCGATTCGATTCACGGGCTATATGTAGTCATATAGTAGAGTTCGGATGGAGCGTTCTTCATATGATAAGTTACCATTTGCAATGTGCTGTTTTCCATATGTATTAAAAAAATCTACTGCACTTTATTAGAATTGTGTTATCACGTAGACTTTATTTTATCGGTTACGGGATAACGCGTCATCGATTTTAACTAATATTCAGTGTTATGAAGGCTGTAAATTAATAAATATGTTCACCCAGACAACTTCTGACTCTTACACGCATGTCTGCCGACGCAAAGCAATACTGTTATGGTGGCAGTGGTAGCTAGCCAGGCAGGTTTGCAAAACCCTACCACCGTCCACACTCCATTACTCCTGCAGCCCGGGCATCGAATCCGGCACCTTTGCGTTACAAGGCAAGCGGATTAAAAACTGCGCCACGGAGGCAGTCCAATCTCGATGTAATTATGTGAGGAAAAAAAAATAGAGAACTCACTTTTATCACACAAAGCGCCCTCACTTAAGTACGCTGCTTAATAAATCTGTTCGGCGACAGACGTGGATTAATGCCTCAGGAAGTATTTTAACCGTGCACAGGATTATACGTATTTGTAATTTTAACAACGTATTTGGACTAAGATGTGAAACGTAATAGGAATCAGTGTAGCCCGTGAAAGTTGTAATAATTAAAAAAATGGTTAATACAATAATGCGCCGGTATTTCTTCATTAGAATGAATGATAGAATAATATTGTTTTTTATTGTATCTAAAACTAGACACTAATATATATTTTTTTTAAGTTAAATTGTCTCAATGTCAGAAAGTAATGTTGCCAGTATATATTAGTTTAAATTATATTTATTAGCCAGTATAAATTTAATTTATTTCGACGACTTTCCGTTTTGCGGTAACAATGCCGTTAATATACTTTATGTTGATTATTACAACTTCCTGGTACTAATAAAAAAAAATATTAACTGTCAATAGACGAGCAGCAACGTACTGAAACTTATGATCATTTGGAAAAATCGATTTTCATCAATCTCCCATATTTGGCTTAAAAATTATTTTTTTAAATGTTAAGAAGAATGTTTGATATGCTATTATGCCAACATAGGGATAAATATTAAAAATCGGAAAAGCCTTATGAAGATTTATGCATGGCCATATATAAAAAAGAAAACGTAAGTTAGGCGAATTTTGAACAATTTTTATGTATGAGTTTTTGGTTTAACCGTTTGCGATCAAGTGGTGACTCTCTCGCCACGGTGTTGGATCCCGTACCACAAATGCCAATAAAATCACGTTTCTTGTTATAATTATTTTCATTATTTGTTGTTGTAGCGGCAACACAAATACACAATCTGTAAAAATTTCACCTGTCTATCTATTACGGTTCGTATCGCTCGCTGATAGACGGACAGACGGATAGATAGACAGCGGAGGCATATTAATAGTTTTCCGTTTTTCACATTTCGGCTACGGAATCCTAAAAAAGAATGTGTTACATCGAAACCACATGCTAGCTACCACTCACACTGTCAAAGTGTTACCATAACAGCATTGCTGCGTTCTGTTACTCATATGTACATGTGAGAGCTGGAATATTCTGGTCGAGCACGTTTCACCGTCCACGGCTTAATTTTCCGTTAATATTACGTTAAATGGAGTATAAGTGTCTATACTATAAATCTACCAATGACAAAAGAAAAAAAAGAATCCAGCGCTATGTAGAATTGGCGTATCACTTATCGCGTCCTGCTCAACTCATCACTTTGCCTTATAAAAACATCATGATGGTTTCATTCTCGTCTAAAAACAGTTCCAAGAGGAAATATTAAATCGCCTTCCACGCAATGAACGTGATGGATTTCTATCATTCCAACATTTTTTTCTTCGCACCTTCAAACACATTGCGCACGAAATGATAGATTGTTGACTAAGCCGAGCTGACAAATGACTTAGGGGGCAAGGAAGGGGGGAATCATTAATCACCCATAACAGTCGAACGTAAACCCATAATATGTCAAAATTGATGTCGTGTTGAGTATATTGGTAGCACCTTAACTCATTAGTATCACAAATGAGACATGAATAGATAAAAATAATGTAAATTTTTACATAAAAGTAAAACTAATACAAAGAATTATCATTAATTGAATGGTAATTTCAAAATCGACTTTTTAACATATTGTCCATTTATGATTGAAGTTATCGTAGAAATATATTGGAAATCATGAGTTAAAAATTTTGAAATAATAGAAACTGGATGTACTCCCTGATGGTTATGATATCAAGGCACCTGTCTCCTTAACGTAAATCATTTGAAACTTCGGGAATTAAATGGTTTAAATAAACACTATGTAATCGGTAAGTTTAAGTAAATTTTATTTAAACACATTTATTAATGACCAGATAATTAATAAATAAATAATGTATCAAAATCCTGACATACTACTGACTTGAGCAACTGTAGCAAATTTTCATTTTGCTGCCACATTTTTTACAGGCGCTTTAATTAAAACAGAGGTGTAATTGTTACTAGACTGTGAGGGCCCTGTATTACCAAATAGATACTGAAATTTAACGAATGTCGTTGGTACAGTAAACAATCTTGGTTTATCTTCATAAAGATGTACGCAAAATTTTGGCTAAATCATTCTCTGGGAGCTCTCTAGAGACATTCGTACGAATATAGTAATCACGATAATATAAACTCATTCCCGTGTAGTGTTTGAACACTTCTTGATTATATTTTAAGTCCTTTGGTATTAAGATGAATGAATAAGACAAGAAATTAAATTGTAATCAGAACTAAAATTTTCGCAATAAGTCCTTAACGAAAATCTCAAAGATATTTTGAACAGGTGGAAAATCAATCTATTTACGGAGTTTACGAGAGAGTTTTTTTTAAATTGCTAATCAAGTTTTTTAATTATGCTTAAGAACTTTCTGGTTCGTGTCAACTTTCAAATAAGAAGCTTTTTTTACCGAAGAAAATGAGAAGGTTGTAAATTTGATCCGTATCTTATTTTTTCGTGAAATAGTTTTACTTTGTGGTTAAGTGTTTTGTAATAATTTATAGAATTTAGAAAAATATCGATGTGGATAGATCAGTTCATTGCGGCCGACAGGTAATGTATAAAAGTTAATATGGAGAAGGAGCGTATAAAAATAATATCTTATAATAATGCATAAAAGTACATTTGATCATTAGAAAAAAATGCGTTACAAATACTACACTTGCATAGACACACACACACATATACATAAAGACAAATACTTTTGTTAGTCATCATAATTATGATAATGTTATATTCATGGTTTGTCTATTGTGATATTATATTTTAACAAATAATTTGACCATAAAGTGAAACGGATTATGGTCGAATATCGGTTACAACAAAAAAGATCGTCTAGGATTTCGACGCCGCGCTTTCCAGTGGTGACGAAATGCGTCTAGATTATAAATTAGTTGTAATATGTTCGATTAAAAAGGAGAAAAATGTGCATATATTTTTTTGTCTCATTCAGTGAAGAAGTTCCCCGATGTAACGCCTGTAACAATAGGTTGGGTGAGTCGTTGTTTAGTTTTCAAACAAACAAGTCGCACCCAGTCTACTGACGGCTGTAACTAATTACACCTGCCAGCTAGTGGCAGTACTTTGCCAAGTTATTGCCAATACGACCTGCCGCCGAATGAGCCCGCAACATGCACAGAGCGTTCGTGATAAACTATAGAATTACTTTCACTTAACACCACTTTACTAATTAGATTTTAGTAGGTAATTTATCTGAAAAGTAAACTTTAAACTAACCACTTTGCCGCGTAACTGGACTTAAACAGCCATGATATTATTGTTTTAAAATATAATGTAACATTTAATCTTTTTTTTCATATAGATTTAGAGACATTATAGAATAAACCGGTGTTCGAGGTAAATGAAAAATTAAACGCACAACTGATAAATTTTAATATTCTTTATTCCTTTATAATACAAGATTCTGTATTATAAAATGTGCTAAAACTTGCTAATTATAAAGTATAATATTATTAATATATATATATG
>DWQX01000921.1:0-33786 GCA_018245475.1 Pharmacophagus antenor
GCTCTCTGGCCAGTGTTTTGTAGGAGATAGCTCGCGAATCACCGGATTCGCGAGCCAGCTTCGATAAAGCTGTAATAATCACTATGACTAACAGCATTTACTTCACCGAATCCAGCAGGGGACAAAACATGACAGAAAATAAAATTTGCTCAATTTTGCAAAATAGTTATAAAATACTTTGGACTAATACTCTTGTCATTCCTTAACTTCCTCAATTTAATGTGATAAGTGTAGATGACATATTTTTGTATTATCCTATTGTAAAACTTTAAAGATTATTAATATTAAAAATGATTATTATTATGAAATATTAAATATGATTAGATTAGGTGGTAGACATAGTGTATTATATTTTTAATACAAAAATTGATCTTTGTATGAATATGATCTGGATAGTCCATTATTAATAAGTAAATTGTCTGTTACTACTTTATCAATTTAACCATGTAATTGGTCAAACAGTTTTAAATTAAATGAGTACTGAAGAAAATGCCGCTCATGTCTATTAACTTAAGACTTTATTACTTTAGTGTTATCAATAGACAGATGTTCCAGTACAATGTTTGCTATAGACAATTTTGTACCATGTACTTCGTTAACTTTATCAGAACCTCTTGTAACCAATAGAATAATCACTTTACAATTGGTGTATTACATTTACGGCCCATGGAGGTGTATTTCTCTTTATATCAATTTAGTATTTTGTATGTTTTCTATTTATTAAATAAAAATAAATAGTTTTACTTATTTTATTGTTTCATTTTATATCCTGTCACTATGTGAGGTATTTTATTATTAAAGGATTACATCTATATTCTTTTATGACTTTCCAGTTAGTAAACTTAGCTTGGGCCAAAATGGAGATGTTAATAATTAAAACATTGACAGGTAGATTTAAAAGTATTTTAAATTTTGGTTGCTATTATTGAAATAAGATATATATTTTTAATATGAGGTGCAACATCACCATTGGTACATATAACAGTTATGGGAATGGTTGTACCCGCTAATGTCTAAAAAAGTCTTCAAGCAATTTTTATTGCATTCATGTCAAATATTTAATACTTTCGCTTTATAAGATGACAAAGTTGTATTTAATATACTAAAATAATGAAGGTTATTTTCTCTCTAATCAAACTATCATTATCTCATGGTTATATATGTGTTAACCATTTAAAACCCTAAACAAAAAGGTTTGGTTATACATATTTTTTGGTTTGGTTGTATATATATAACTGTGAGTCACATATCTAGGTCAAGTTAACTTTATGAAGAATATGTAGTGTTGTTACATAGACAACAGAACTAGGAATCATTTTTTAGAAATAACTAGACAGGTTTGATACACATTTATTGTAATAAAGGTAATAATAACATGTACATACATTAAACAACCATAAATTGAGATGTTTACATAATATCAGGCAAACTAGCTTGTCATCAAAATAAATGCAAATATTACACAGCAAAATATACAATAAACCCTCACAAACAACTGGATTGTGTTTACTTAAACATGTCTGAATTTATACAACCACCTTGTTTACCACAGTCGTACTAGCTTCAAAACTAGCCATTGGTAACTTCATAATAAAATATGTTTAAACTGGTAAACATATTTGAATTTTATATTTACAAATAAACCGACTAAGCAATTTAAGAGTATCATGCCTATATTCATACAAATTAATTGACAACACTCATGATCATTTACGTATCAAGTGCCGAATCAATATATGATACATTTTGTAGGAACATTTTAGTGATAAACTAAAATAGAAGCAATCGACAACTGGCCAACAGTTCTGGCAACTCGCAGAAAATATTACTTAAGAGCTATGTACCATACACTGACAGCATATGCATCTGTAAATCCTGTTCAGAGATATAATTACTGGTATAACTCAAACCAATCACATAATCTTGTGAATTGTTGAATATAAAATCCAATAGCTAATATTTGACATAATATATACCATTCTGATTAACAAAAACGTAACAAACAATATTCATGTAATAATGTTTATATAAAATGGAGTAACTATTAAAAAAGAGATGTTCAGTCATATCAGGTATTTATATATACTTTTATATATAAAACAAATATTTATTTACGATAAAAATGTGTCGATTTGCAATTAAACTAATTTTTATATTATATTAATCCTTATGACGATATCTCAATAACGCGTGTAGTAAATTCGATATTTAAAATAATACTTCTCATAAAACAAAAACTTTATACACACAATATTTGTACAAATATAATGAAGAGGTGACAAATCAATGTTCATCTTTTGTGGTTATGTTTTCTTTTATGTAATTCAATATTGTTTCTTAAGTTTTGTATGGAACCAACATTGGCATGTACGCTGACCAACAAAACGAAAGTAACAACAAAATCCGGCATGTATATAAAAAATTTATATATGGTCAAAAACAATAAATATACTTTAATGTAAATTTCTATAGTATCCTGAAGGATTTTAAGACGTTAGGTATTCTATTCTTTTTCGTATCTCTTTGTTACACTATTACTCGAAAGCTCTAAGACATCAAATAGTAATACACACTAAGACATCCATACATCAAATGTTACACAGTACATTAATACATAAAATCTTAAAGACATTCTCCGGCTTTGTAAAAAGTAATGATGTGCCGGATACCTGTATATGAATCCGTTGATATCTGATTTTGATATAAACGATCATATACATATATTATCATTATCAATATACTTATCAAATCGCAATTTGGCACACAATTCCATCATTCACCAAAAGCGATGAAACAGTTTGTTGTTTATAGTTGTCACATATATATGTGATCAATATAAGGTAAAAAAAACTTTCATTAACTTCAGTGACGTCATATGAGTTAGCATATATAAGAGTATTAACCTTTTCCATTATATGATCTATTAAAATCATCAGTAAAGTTTTCACTGAATTCATAGATCTAATTATGCAGTAAACTACAAATATGTCATGATCAAAGATGAGTAGTATAAAAAGATCGACCATCATTCAAAAACTATTGTTGGTCAAAACACAAAGTACGAATGTACCATTTCGTATGAGGAATACTATGATACGCGTTTATAACAATCCGACACATCACTAGTTGTAAAATAAAAAGGTGAACGCATATAGAACTTTTCATAGAACATTGTTAGGTCAAAATGACCCGCCCTGTTAACCTAATGCTAATAAAAAAGTCACGTTTTTAAAAAGATAAACCGATTAATTATATCATTAAACAATTATCTGTAAAAGTCAAATATCGACTGCTAATTATTTATGAAAAAATAAATCATAAATTTAAAGAGAAATAAATTGCTTAACCCATTGACTATGGTATACATCCACTGGTTACGGAGACATTTTTCGTTAGATTAACTTACAACTGTATCAAATGAGATTTTATTACAATTATGAATGATAAAATTTCGTCAGGTCCTATAGGCGCCTCTCGTGGCTGTGTAGAAAATCAAGTCAAGTTCATAGAAATAGATAATCTACATTACCATAAGATCAATTATAAAAATTTAACAAGCGACATTTGAATTGGAAGCCAATTGGCGCCTACGGTACCATGCAGTCCACACGTGGACGCAGTTAGGTGTCAAAAGAAGTCAAACGGTTAATGTAACGTAAGAAATATAATTGTGCAACTAATGTATAATTAGTCATATGTCTAAATTAATTGCGACTTGGACGTTCAGTACAGAGCTTAGCTATATTGTCTACATTTAATTATTACTGAATATAGTACACATGTAATAGAAATTTTATTACACTAATAATCATCTGTTTACTGTAATCACATGATAATGAATAAACACTTATTATGCAATCGCTTCAAATATTTAATAAAAGCAATACCAATTAGACACAAATTACTTTGTTATTAGTACCGAACATCGTTTAATGTTCTACAAATTTGGCTAATAAATGATTAATTAATTTTAAATTATTCTAAGACAACACTGATATGCTTAAAAACTTCACTATCAAGTGGAAGTAATTTAACATGATTGCATATTTACTTCCTACTGTACAATTTTAAAACGAGAATCGAATGAAAATAATAGTAATTAATTTAGATTGGTACAAAATTTGGTAGCATAACTAGATTAAAATGTAAAATACTATAATTTTATTTAGAAATCGAATAATAATAACGAAAGCGATTAGAATGATCTCACTTTCAATAACAATATGAGGAAAATGTGTAAGAAGATTTTCAAAACAGGATAGTAATTTCAAATATATATATTTATGCCCTGTTACATTCTACGACAGAGGATTCATAATTTAGATTTTATTTTTCACTAACGGATTTAAAAATAGGAATTTTCAATAACATCACTTTCTTAATTAAGAGAACAGTAAATATATACAGCGAAACCTCGCACAACGACTATAATACGTTACAGTCTTACTCGTAGTGTGAAATAATCATAACATAATAAATTCACATAAAATAGGAAAAAAATAATATAATTAAAATGGGAATAAAATTAGAATAAACTACAGATAGTATCGAGATGTAGCAATAGCAGGGAAAGTACAATATTTTATTGCTCGTTATGCGACATTCCACTGCATTAATGAAATAAAGTTTAAAGTCGTAATTAGACATTTTGAAAGTATATCTATTTAGAAGAGGTATGTATATGTATATATTTAAATATATTTGGACTATGACTAACATATCACAAGATAAAAAATAACATCATCCATATTAACTATTTTATAATAAATAAATGCGAAAGATCGTATAATAAACATGTTATATATTTATAGAAGAAAATTTTCATACATCACTTATCAACAGTCATCTCTAAGTACACCAACAAGGTATTGTTGGCGTTTGTCTCATTTCAAACTAACTATTGACACTTAATTTCCGTTAAACCGTGGTAATAAATACCTTAATACAATGTCTCCTACTCACATAGGTTTACATAAACGCCTTGGTAAATTTCATGAGTCCGTAGACTTATAGTTAACTTTTAATTCGGTACGGTTACATCGAAGTCGACATAACGAGCGCAATCAAGTTTCCAAATAGATTATATTCATTGGTATATTTGTTTGTATCACTTACTTGTGACATTTTGTATATAAAACTTTAGGAATTAATTCTTATGTACGGGCAAAGGGTGAGCTTCGGAGTTGATGACATATTTGTTCAGATCTATCAGGAACCTGTCTTCGTTGAACAGCAAATACAAATACTTCAGTGTTTCGGACAAGAAGAAGGACTCCATCATATCCCTGTGGATTGGTTTCTCTGATTTCACATTTGCCAACGACGAATAACCATAAGCAACTTTTGCATATTTCTCGAAACCCTGAAATCATAAGTACCTCTATAAAGAACAGTATAGGCACGATAAAAAATATTATGACCAGTATGTGTTTAATGCATTAACTAGTTAAGTATTTAATAATCTGAAATCAGGTCTAGCATGTACTAGGTTAGTACATGCTCGTTCAACCTAAATGGTGTCCTATTTTGGTACATATACCATGAACAGACAGGGCGGTAAGGTTTTGCGTTTTTTTTAAGTATTCACACATTTTTTTGCCCTTAATTCTTGGCCGTTTTTGTTTAGTGCCTAATAGAATTTTTTTTCTTTCTATTTATGATGACAATATCTGTTTTTTTTTTATTAAATACTACGATCCACGATAAGGGCACATTTTCCAACAGTTTTGATACTATTAACGCGTTAAATAAAGGATATAATGAATAATTTTTTATAATTGAAATTAAATATTTAAAAAATTTAAATGATCATAATAATGTTTAGTTATTAATACAATTCTGAAAATCATTTCAATAACCATTTATATAATTGTATACTCTAGAGAACAGCCACTAGTCTTTACCAGTTTGAAAAATCTATTTCGTGATTATGTACAATATGACCTAAAGGTAAGTCTTACATTTGCACACTGATGAGGAGCGAAGTGAGTGTAAGAAGAGATAAAATAACCTGATATATCTGCCATCCCCAGTCCTGGTAAGTGGTGTTGCCAGTTATCTGGTACATGTACCACAGACTCTCAACAAATTCCGGACGCAGTAAGCTGTGAGCATCGGCCGTCTTCGTGTACATGTCATCGGTTACGCTTGCCTATTTTATAAAGAATAAAAAAAAATTAAAGTAGGTAACATATTTCAATGACTTATAAAAATAGTTAAAGATAAGTAAAATGATATGATTTTCTGCCCTGAACTCTTAATAATATTTTAAAAACAAATATCTATAAATAAGCATTAATTTAAAGAAAAATTAAATAAAAAATTATAATGCTTGTTTATTCTGCACTGAGTCAAAATTAGTTACTTTTGTTTCAGTGTTGTTAGTTATTAAAATTAAGTCCATTTATCGACAGTTTCTCTTCCTGTAAGATTTACTTACCATGTTGAAATGAGTTATTTCAGGGGCCAGGAATGTTGGGTGTGCTGAATATGTCAAGTAGCAAGTGTAGAGTAGTTCCTCGGCCATGGTCATGTGCCAGTCAGGCAGGCCGTTCAAATGGCCGAGGGCCAAAGTGCCGGGTAGGAAACACGTCAAATGGTCCATCTTTGGATTGAATGCCTGTTGAGACCACAGATGTATATTAATTTAAAATGGTTGTCGACACATGAAGGTCTTCACAAATAACCCTTCTTTTGTGTGTGCTGTATGATTATGAGCAGTTTATTGTTGGAATGATTAAACTTGTTTATGGCAATACCATTATTATAAACAACAAAAAAAGCTGAAAATTTGTAGCAATGTATTTCAAGATTTTAAATGTGTATATCAGTTTTCTTGGCTCTTTCTTAAATATTTTAATATGTATGGTTTATTAGGTGTCGATCATTTATCACTCAAAAGTATCTGTAAGTATTTTTAGAATTTTGATCGCAACTGGATCGGAATATTTGTATAGGACCGTATGAAAACTACAGTACCTCTGATCCAGCGGAGAGTTCCCCGATGAACAAACGCTTGTTAGGCGAGGAACGTTTTGCGAGGAATTCCCGTATACCCTCGATTGCGGTCATGTAATCGTCCAGCAAACTGTAATGTGGTAATAGTATGATGTATAATTGTTTCAATGGCTAAGCTGATGTTTTGTTGTGATCATGGTCCCCTATAATCCCATATACAATCTCATTGCGATCACCAACTTGTAATTGGCAACAGTTTGATGATAAATCGCTTGCTTTGTAACACTGAAGTCTCTCACTTCGATTCCGGGGCCTCACAACTAGTGGAGTTTGGATGGTGACAAGATTTTTTCGCACCCGCCGGGCAAATTTTTACGGCAGTCATACATAAAGGAGCCAGAATATTCTGGGAGACCACGATTCACTATTTACAGCCTCATAATCACTCGAGTTAAGGTGAAATAGAGGTAAAGTGTTATCACACTGCTGGTAGAATTATTTGTTCAAGTTATGAAAAAGTGAAAAATAAAGTTATGTATTAATGTATTATATAGAAGAAATATGCTTACTAATTAATGGTCTTTCCAGTCTGCAGCCATTGCTTGAGTAGATACTCGTAATAACTGTCGCCCCTTGCGCCTAGTGTGATAGTGGCGTGCGGCAAGAAGTGTCCGGTGTTCGGGTTGATGAATATAGGTACCAGCCCATGCTTCTTGGGCAGTTGGTGGATCTTCTCAGAGACCGCGGACGCTGCGTCCTGTTTTAAACGCTTCCGAATTAAAAACACAACACACATTCTAATCACACATATATCGCAAGCTTATTTTCATGAAATGTTACTAATATATACATAAAACATAAATTCGCAACATGTGGCCAACAGCAATTAATATATATCGCGTTTACTTGATACGTTCGCAAAATATTTACCGAGAAATGTACACATAAATTACAATATCAACAATCTAACAATCGTTATAAAATAATTCAAACGTCCGAATAAATTCCGTTACCATGCCATTGAATTACGTTTAAAACAAAAATAAACGAACAGTCTTTTCGGCCGTTTTGGGAGCTGAATACATGAATGTTTAACTTATACATATTCATATGTTCTATATACCTATATACTTCTTTTCGGGGGGTGAGGGGAGGCGGGGTTTAAAATGTATTAGCTCTGTTAATGATAGAATGGATGATGATGGAATGTTGGTAATGCGGTCGAACCTCGTATATAGGATTGTTGGTGGCCCTTGATAGTTCCCTGAACTCCAGTTGCACAGTGGTCACCTCCGCTGTGGTGCTATAGTGCGACCACTCCGGTGCGTGCGCCGTCCTCGTTGCCAGGTTCACGTCCGAATACGGGATGCCGGACGGTGAGGAGAACGCTGCCATTAAACGATCGCCCAGATCTCTCTGAAAATTACCATACAGTCGAAAAAAAATCATATATTACAAACTTTTATTTCTTGGAGAAATCCTGTAACGTACAAGAATGGCTATATTTACTATATGCATTATTATATATCGAAGGGTGGATGAAGATTTAATACTGAAAACACTTCCACGATCCCGCGCACACGCAAATTATACTCACGGCCTTGTTAAGAAACATATTGTCCTGCGTGAAGTGAAAATTGGTTAACAAAGCGCCAAGTACACGTATGGTGACCTCAAAGAAATTAACATCCTTATTCTTTGTGAATACCAACTCTCTTTTGATCCACTGCTTCCCTTCTTCGTACTCTGTAACAATTTATATTCTTCATCAAAAACTGTGTAAAATAAATATTGTTCCGAGTATCAGCACACTGAATGATTATTTCAATTCATTTGCAAATAGAACACAGTTATTTTTATTGTATATCCTATATTTTATCACTACAATCGTGAAGAATGTATTAGCGAAACACTTGATACACAATTTGTTAATATTATCAGCGGCAGTCAGCTGCTGGACACAGGCCTCTCGCAAGGTATGGCATTTAGCCAATTCTTGGGCCATATACATCCAGTTGGTGTCAGTTGCTTTGTGCAAATCGTCGCTCCATATTGTCAGGCAGCCTTTTGCGTTTTGTTTCCCCATCTACGGTCTCCTTTCTACAACGAGTCTACTGCAACAATTGTCACTTCTGCGGCTGTTGTGACTAGACCATTGCCACCTAGATGCGAAAGGCTGTCTCTGTAGTTGGAGGGACATCGTATTCGCGCAATAAAAATCCGTTTGTACTTCGTATAAACATTTTTTTCCTCTGATTTAGTTGTCAGAGATTTTATTTCATATATACATTTAGTTCAAATTGTATTTATTCAACATACCATCCGTTAATCCCATTATGAATGCTGTATCTAATGAATCGACAATGGTAAGGCCAAGCGAAAACCAATCGGAGGCCATTCCGGAGACAGGTTTCAAATTGTCATGACCCCAAGCGTATTTCTTGTATCCACGCCAGGCGTGTTTGAAACTCTCGACAACAGCATACTGACGTGCGTTTGCAGGACCTAGAATCGATATTTAAATTACAAATAATAGTAACTGTGCGAAAAATAAAAGACCATTATGTGATAAAGCAATTTATACTACAAATAAAAAAAGCTATGAAATAGATGATGCTATAGCTCTGCAGGTACACAGTATTGCACATATTACATATTCAAAGTCACATCTTGATATTTGTAAACATTGTAAGGTTATTATTTTAATTTAAATAAACATATTTGTTTAATGAACATAAAGTAACATTAAATACCTGTAAAGGTAGGTCTATCATTAAACTCAACTTCAATTACAAAGTGATTAGCTTGACCTTGTACCGGTTCTTGATCATTGACTAGAGTAAGGTTCTGAAGAGGTTTCTAAAACAAAGAATCCAACTATATAAAATGAAAAAAAAAAAAAACAAACTGTCTAAATGAGATAAAAGTCCTCATACATAAGTAGTACATACTTTTATTAATTAAAGAAATTAAATTTCTTAGTGATAGAAACATAACTTTTATTAAACAAACTAAACTGCTTTTACATTGTTAATGTATATGATCAAACTCCAAATTGAAAATTTTTAAATTCTCTTTTAGTAGATACTTTCACTCCTATTTCTGACTGATGCATATCCATTGAAATTATTGGGATAATTAGTCTTAAGAACCTAGATTTCATGAAGAACAATGTAATTCAATCATCGTAACTAGTCACATTATTATGGCCATGCCCCTATAAGTGTTACATCACTTTGCAAATAATACTAACTTCAATAAAAAGAAATGTTTCATTAACATTTCCATTGTTAAATATAATTTATATTATATAGTTTATAAATTAAAAAATATACTGTCATTGAAGTGATATTGATACAGAGTATATATATACACAACCCACAGTTCTTGCTTGCTACCTACATACTTTAGGTATTACAGAATATTATAAGCTATATGTTACTAGTGCTTGTAGTACTAATGTTTCGACCATAAAATTACTCAATGTCTTTGTACTCTTTCATACACTTTGCAAGAGAATGTGGTCCAAATGAGTTAAATGCTGAAATGATATTTTTATAGATTATACCGTAATAAGCTTCAAAATCATAGAAATCTATATATTACAAGAAGAGTAGATTACATAGACTGGAGACATGGATATGTGACTGTCTTAATGGTTTTAATAACATCCTTAAAACAAACAAATATAACATAAATGATTGCTATTTACAGCCCATGCCCAATTTTAGTAAAGCTTCTCCAATAGGTTTCTATTTTCTTTTCTTAAATGTAAAACAAAAATTACATTGAAATATTCTTACCGGTACTTCTTTATTAACTTTTCTCATTTGTGTATCACGATTTTTTGATGTATACAGTAACACTAAGAGTGTAATTGTGATCACAACTGCTGCATATATTAGAGACCTTTGAAAACGAGACAGACGATTCCATCTCTGCAACCAAGATAATGAAAGGGGTGTAATAGTTCTACATAATAAAAGTTATATCACCTGATAGTTGTAACCAAAATGTACTAGTGCATAAGAATTATAACATATTAATAATAGCAAAAGTTTTAAACAAATACACACAAGATTACACTTTATATTGTTCAAGAATATAAAACACAACCCAGAACAATACAGACTTAAAAGTCTCACACAAAAATGTATAAAAAAGAACAATAATTGCACACAACAAATTAATCGAATTAATACAAACATTCAAACCTTACCCGTATAAATTTCCTATGTGATACAGGAGGGTTGGAATAGTCTGACAAAGTCCACTTAAGAGCACTGTTGTGAGTTGTATTAAGAAAACCCTCTTCAAAGTCTATTCGCGTATCTGCAGGTAATCCCCTCATTTTGACTGTGATTTGATGATCTGTTAGAGTTTAATATCTTGCCACACTATACCTGTTTATGTAACACCAAAATGATTGAAAATGTGTTTTCCAATTAATCTAAATGGAATTGAAATATTTTATAACCTTTATGATTAAATCATAAACCTGCTTGTAAACTTTTACTTACATTTTTGGAGTAAGCCGAATTATTATGAGATCATGGCGCTATGTTACCTTCTTGATTTAATTGATTTTTGGCACTTTTTCTATAACATTAAAAAAGACAATAAATTATGCAAAACCTTAATTTTCCATCGCTTAAAAATATAAATTTTTATGAAAAGAAAAATTAAAGTTTGTATGAATACAAGAAATTACTGTCAGATAATTTTAAATTAAATATTTATGTAGCACATCATTCAGAAAAAATAACCTTTTCCAAAGTATTGATTGAAATCGAAGAAAACTGACACAGAACTAACATTGACGTTTTATCAGAAATGACATTTATGTAAAACAGAATTTTAAATAAAAGTTGTAGTTTACACAAATTTTTGGCATTTATACTTATGGTACAACAATTTATGAAGTTGACAAAATTATGTAAGTTTTGAAAAAAAATGCAACGTTTTATATCAGTAACTACATATCTACAAATTTTATTTTTCTCTATTGGATATTATAAATCTATGACATATTCAAAGAGAACAAAATACCGTTTAAACTTTGTAAAAAAATATTTATTACTGGCCAATTTTTTAAAAAAAACTTTATTAAAAATATATGTCAAAGCTTGCAAACTATATATTTTCGAGTATTAATTTTTCTGTCAATGTAATTTGTCCATATATTTTTAGTATATTATCGTGTTTATGATAATTATCCTTTTTTGTTATAAGACCTAAATAATACGTTATATTGTTTTAGTATTCTACGCCTCTTTCATGCCTCAGTCAGAGTATTGGCCTTTTGCAAAAATTAAACAGGATGATATTCAGTGTGGTGGAGAATCTTCTATACTAGTAAGTTTTTTTTATTAAATAATATTGTTTTCTTATACATTTTGAATTGTCCCGTGTACTTATCACTGATCTATATTAATATTTTAAGTACCAAAGAATTAATATGATTCTATTAGAACGATCGTAATATTTTTTGGTGAGCACCTGTATACCGGGAAATATTTTTGTAGTACATTAGAGAACAGCTATCAGACACAAAATAACGACGAAAAACGAAAGTTGCAGCGTTTATGGTCAATTGTATTCTTAATCTTTTATTGTATCTAAAACAGCACCGAAAATTAAGCCATTACATCAACTATCTTTCGAATTGCAGCAAAAACAGCTGGGCGCCATGGAAGGGGAGGTCAAAGAAATTCAAATGGAACTGGCTGCTATTAAGCGAAACCGCTTAGATTTATACAATCAAAAACGTCCGTCCATTTATGAAGTAAAGTTTTAATTAGTATTTTAGGTCTTTGGACATGTACATTATGATCGCGATTGTAAATTCTTAATTTTTTAAGTAACAAAAGCTTTTAACGAATTCGAATTACAAATAAATAGATACTGAAAAAGAAAAAGATATCTACAGATGTTAACAGGTTACAATAACTTTTGCCCATCCATCCTAAGAGATAATTATTTTTTCCATTTTTCCGACCTATTTCGACACATTTCACCATAATAAAAGGTAAAAATCAGACCGCTAAAATATTTGCCTTTCGCGTCTTTAGCGGTAATGAATTATATATAGACGAAGATATTGCAAATTTCTTTACTCTTTGTGAATCAAAGTATGATGTATGGAATACAAGCTATTGTAGACTAAATGAAAGTGTCATTTAATAAGATAAAAATGATTTAACAAAATGCTTATCCGGTGGTCTATTCGGCATAATAATTTTTCTTGCTGTATTCT
Source organism: Pharmacophagus antenor (assembly GCA_018245475.1). Classification (NCBI taxonomy): domain Eukaryota; kingdom Metazoa; phylum Arthropoda; class Insecta; order Lepidoptera; family Papilionidae; genus Pharmacophagus; species Pharmacophagus antenor. The sequence goes on from DWQX01000921.1 coordinate 13,214, forward strand.
TTAGGTAGGGGCCACGCTTAAGTAGTGAGTTAACCATACATTAAATCAAAATAAAAAAAAACAAATATGTATGTCTCATTAGAAACTCCCCCCATTGTTGTCGGATAAAAATAGATGTTTCGAATCAGGTCGGAAAATTATAAACTTTATTTTTATTATTACTGTGCTGTTTTATGTAAAGGGATTAAGGCCCTTGGTTTTTCTTAAGTCGTGAAAGGAGGTCAAAAGTATATATAACATATAATTTATTTTTCAGGAATCCGAACACGTGATTGAAGACACTATATATATAAATAAGGTCCAGGAAGACGAATTTACCAAATACCCAGAGGTATGAAGAAATTATGCTACGTTAATGTATTGTAATAATTTGAAGGATTTAATTATAATGATTACAAATATAGTTTAAGAAGAAATTGATACGATAATTAGGCTATCTGTATCCCAAAGTTTTCTAACCTTCTTCAACTATGTCCAAATCCTTGGTCTGAGGCTGTGGTGGTACAAAATTCATTGTTGATAACAGATAACTAAATTGCGTGAAGAACTCAGTCAAGCCAGGAATGTTGCCGAAGAAGAAAAATTGCAAAGACAAAAATATGAATCGAAACTTAAAGATTTAGAACTGAAACTAAATAGCATTTGTACAACTGCGCTTGCGACTAGTAAAAAGGTACCATACGTTTAACTATTTGTTAATTATAATCAATCGTTTATTAAAAGTATTTTTATTTCTACATAGTTTATTTTGATTGTTAAGTTTTTGTCGAATTGAAATATATAATTTAAAATTTACTCAATTAGTATCTACAGATAATAATAATTTTGTTAAAAATAATAATTTCATTTAAAGCTTCAAAGGATTATAAACTAATTCGACGACGTTTAAATAGATTCGTACGATGTATTGTGATTTTTTTTATCGGAAATGGGCTAACACTTTATTTTTATATGATATAAAAATGAGGTCATGAAGTGTTATTACCCTGAGTACTCTTGTTATCATAGGTATGACCGTTGGAACACTCCATTCCCATTATGGCAGCATATTGACATTTATTGTGGTAGCTAGGCGGGCTCAAAAAAAATCTCTGCGTTACAAATCTTAATCTTTGACCGATTGCGTCGCGAAGGCAGTTAAACGTATGTTTTGCGCTGATAATAGGAAACTCGGAAAATTAACGACGAAGAGGTAACTAGCCTCAAAGCGCAGATCAGGAACACAAAGGAAGAGCTCGAGGAGATGAGGATAACGGTCAGCGAGAAGACTGAGCAGTTGCAAGACTATCGCTTGAAGGTTTGTACGTCTATTGTTATTACGTATAAATTTGACATCTTTTATCTCTGTTTCGACAATCCAAAGTAATAAGGGAGAATTGATAAGCTACAGTGGATTTATACTAGTTTCGCTAATGTAGAAATATATACAATAGGGATTGTAAGCGTAGAATTGGTACGATGAGACGTTTTCGCAGGGTTTTATAAAAAAAATTCGATTATAGTTTGCACAAGGTAATGCACGTGTAGTCTTAACTCGTCAAATATGCGGAGACAGGAAATCGGAAGACTTTATTGTAAATAGTGAAATGTTAAAATATGAAGAAAAAAATCTTCGTCTGTTCCAGTATCTCCAAGCGCAGCAACAGGTGGAGGAGCTAAAAAGGCAACTAGACCTTTACGAATACGATAACAAGCAAGTCTCTGATCAAATTCAAATTGAAATACAAAAGATGAAGGTAGTCATTTGGTTGTCATTTTTTTGGGAACATTTTCAAAATTACTTTATTGCGTCTTCAAAAAGCTATGATATATAATCAGGAGCACTAATAGATCTATCATACGGCTTAGTTACGCTTTGGAAATATAGTATTATATTATATAATTTGAAAATTTATAACGAATTCTTATCATTGATACAGATGCAATTCCAAGAAAAGTTACAGGAACTCGCGCCTTTGCCCGATCTGCTCAAAGGTTCACAGATACAATTGCAAGAAGCGAAGCAGATGCAAAGATTAGCGGAGGATAGTTCGCAGCAACTATCTAGCGAATTGCACAGAGTGAAAGAAAAGGTAAGGCATCCGTATAGTATCTAATGTACGCGTAGGTATCTAATCATAAACCGTAGGATCGAGCTAAGTTTGCCTATTTTAACCCCCCGCACTCCCACATCGTGTTAGTCGACATCAATTTCTACCTCAGGAGTGTCCTCGTCGACTCCAACTCGATTTTTTTTTCATATACTAATAAATAGAATACGCCCCACATTGTCGACGTTTTTAGCGACATGGTGTATACAGTAAACCTGATAGACACGGTGTACTGGGTCCCAAATTATAGGAAGAGTGGAGAAACTCTCGAAAGCGTTCGGAGAGGTTCTAGTAACGAAATTGAAATTCAATTTCGACGTGCAAAGGGTTAAGCAATAACTTCATACTGTATTGAAATCGAAATATAAATAGCATTGCGTTGCATTTACCGTGACGTATTCTTTTATTTTTGTCGGCAATGGGCTAGCAATTGATTGTTGTACATGCTTAATTGACAATGGGACATTATACCGTAAAGCTTATTCGCTCTGTACACTAGTTTTCATATATTTGATTGTCGAAATACAGCAACGCCGTAATGGAGGAAGATTGATATTGGACACGGTAGCTAGATAGGGTATGAAAAACCCTACCACCACTCAAATTACTTTCTTGGCACCAGAATTGATTATTTTAATTTAACACTGCACTCACCGATCTATTTTTATAGTTTTCATTTCGGGCCTGTAGTGAGTTTGGGCATTGTTGTATTCTTATTTTTCATATTTACGCATATTAGTATAATGAACTTTTTATCTAGGATTGGTCCGTCAAAATAACAGGTCCGGTAAATCTAGTGTTAAAAAAAGGATTTTTCCCTCTCTTTTTTTGTAGTCTCTGAAATGAATATTTTTTTTCAATTTGTTACATTACCTTATTGCGTTTTGATTTTTTAGTTAGTCTTAGCGGTCAATAATTTCAATCAGGAGAAGGCTGAAAAATTGAAACTTTTCGAGGAAAATACAGCAATGCGTACGTCACATGATGAGAAACAGAGAGAGATTTCTGAAATGTCACGGTACCTTGATGAATTAAAGTTAGTGTTGCATTTGATTGGTGTGTTTAAATAAATATTATGTGTGTAATAATATTTGCTTAAATGTTGTTGATTTTTTTTTTTTTACGGAAAATGGGTTTTGTTATTTTTTTTTGGACTGTAATTTACCATCGCACGACACCGGATTTGATCATTAATACCGTTCGAACTGTCACCTAGGAAATTGGATCTACCGTCCATGTTCGGATATAGATAGCTCAAACAAGACTGACAAATCTCACCTATAAGATGTTGCAGTCCACATTTGGTGGATAAAAGAGATATAATTACAATCATTACTGTATTACGATTCTACATGTTGTTTTCACATCTTAATCATATCTTTTATCATATAATTTTTTTTTACATTCCACATTATTATTTATAATTTACAGTATGTCATTGTGTTTTTAGATGCCAAGTGTTGAGGCTGGAAGAGAAGTTGATGCAAGAGGAGAACCGGTGCGAAGAGAAGTCGTCGGATTGCGCGCGGCTGCAGCAAGAGCTGGAAGAGCTGAAGGTGGAGAACTGTAGGTCCATAGCGCGCTCCAAGGAACGATCCGAGTCGATGCGGCGGTACATGCAGTCTCAGATATCGGAGTTGGAGCGTCAGCTTGTGCAGAGCAGAGCTCAGTCCAGGGCCTGTCAGAAGGAGCGCGACGAGGTTTGTTGTTACAGCAGACTTTTTTGTTGCGTAGACCGCCTTTGTTTTTTTTTTTATAGAAGGTAAAGCGTTACGCACCTTTGCGACCACGACTCTGTCGGGGAGGCAAAGGCAGGTGTGTCGAACTCACCCTGCCAATTAACAAGGGCAGGGGAATACTTACCAAACCCTTCTGCGCTGTTCATCGTCTAAGTGGCGCTGTGTTAAGGAACGGCCTTTGAATTTCTACAACACCGCCGGAAATTACTCACTCTAGATGGCGGAGCTTGAATGCTCCTCTTGTGGGGAGGCGACGGGAAGGATTGGGAGCGGGGGTCATCTCCGTTCGTTAATGGTTGCTTGTCAACGCAGGCGGCGGTACCCCCGTATTTCTTACTGGATCGCTTAATTCAGCTATACTAAATCCGGTGCTAGCACTTTTGTGGACCCTTGTGTATTATAGCCCCGATGTTAATTTGTATTATATATTTGTAGTTTATATATTACATATTTGGAATTTCATGCCCATTAGGAAATCTTGAGTAAATAGTAATCAATTAATGTAATAGTAATATAAGTGACAAATTCGTTCATAGTTGTTTAAATAAATTTATAAAAATCGTATATACCTGATTTCTTAGCAGTGACGTGCCTGTGAGACATGCCCAACCTCAAAAATGTAAATCTGCATAATAAAAATCATTGTATGATTTATTTTTTTCCCCCTTGTCTACCTTTGTACCAAATATCATTGATAAATCGAAGTATAAATTGTTGCTTAGAGTATGCTGAGCTTTTCTGCTTGCATGGAGATTACCATCACCGTTTTTAAAGTATATATATTTTCTATTACACCGACGATATCACATATCGGAGTTTTTTAAACGGTAAACACGGTGTAGCCAAGGATATTATACAATTAGTTTACGTTTTATATTCTCGATTCAAAATTTTCTTTTCATTACTTTTCTTGATACACAATACTTGGTAAAACTATTGGACTAATACACTTGGCGCCTAACGGAGTGAAAACAAAAAATCGGGGGACGGCACGGAACCCGTTAATTGGCTATAGACATAGCGTACTCCACGTCACGCCCTGTCAGTTTTGAGTGGGCTATAAATTGGATCCGCGTAATTAATCTATGGAATGAAAAAAAAAACCACCCCAATTTCGTGTCAAGATGAAATGGAAAAAATGAAAATAATGCGCATATTTTTTCGATATAGCAATATAAGTTGTTTAGTTAGTCATGCATGTTTGAATGGAAACTTTTTTCATAATCCAATTTTAAACGCACGAATAATAAATTTCAACGAAACAAAATACCTTCATGCGTAATAACTTTCTAAGTAAAACTAGAGATATGATTATTTTGAATAGGTTATTATTGTTATCATTCTGTTTTAATAGAAAAGTCTATTTATGTTCTTACGCGTATCCCATGTATATTGTTCTCTATTTACATCAATAATAAACTCGTCGTGGGCGTCATCGTCCGATGAAGCTGTAAAAATCGTCAAGACCCAACAGCGAGTAACAACATTCGAAAGCACACTCTTTTCATTACAACTTTTAACCGACATTTGGCACAAAATGTTTGTTCCCACTTCCATCGCAAACTAAACCTTAAATGGACCGACCACTTTTAAGCAAATTTATGAAATTTATTACAAATATGAAAAAGTAATTGTTTTATATTACATTCTTAGATTCGGTTGTAACTATTTATAACAAACTACAGATGTATATCTGTAATTGTGTAATCAACTAACATTACATTAATACAATATGAAGAATTATTAGTTAAATTTTGCGTCCATGATTAATAAATGCTAACGATAATGACCTTTGCATCGCGCTAAGAATGTATATTACTCGGAAATAATGTTGCCTCTTTATATGATGTTATATACAATTATGGTTTTCGTGTTTGGATGATGTGATAACTCATAATATTTATAGAGGCGGTAATTGTTTTTATAGTAGAATCCAAATCGTAAATAACTATTATTATATAAAGAATTGTTCGCAGAAGTGTTCTCTTTGTAAATACATTAAAGATTCTCATAATAATTTTATCATTAATAACTCTACCAATGTATAATGCGTTGTCAAGGTTTTTTACTATACTAGAGTAACAAATGTTCTCTCGATTCTATCCAATATTCCGTTCCGTCGCAGATGGCTCGTAAGAGGGCGCCGAAGCTCACTTAAGGAAACTCGACTATATTAAGTTCTTGATTTGATATTGGGGCCGCGTACATTGTGGAATTTGAATGGTGGCAGAGTTTTTTCAAACCCGACTATGTTATTAACCTAATGTGAGTAATAATAAGAGAAAGAGAGAGAGTATATTATAAGCATGTACCGTTTTGCGATCTACGGCTCCGTTGTTATTACATCAAATATATTAGAGTCAAGTAATAGCCTATTGGCAATGAAAAAAAAACCCGAGCTTAGTTTAGCGCCCTCTATTATTGAACACGTAGTATTTATGTATCTATAAATTTGTATAGATTCGTCAGCGAATGCAGATGCAAATAAATAATTTGCAAGAGAGTTTCGAACTGGTCGAGATTCGGCTACGCTCCCTCCAAGCGCAAGTTGCTTCTTTGAAACAGAGCTACTCCATCATACTGGCCGATGAGGACGAAAGCGGCGAACTCACCAAGATTACCACTTGAATTATTTGTACAAAAAATGTGTGATATACTATTTTTGTAATAAAAAAAATAAATTGTTGTTTACCTCTATTGACTGATTAATTATAACCTATTATATACAATAAATATTTATACTTCCCCGTCCGCTTTACTGAAAAGTAACTTCGGGATTGTAAATGCATAAAAGATTCTTTAATGCATAATATTTATTAAACCATTGTATATATTATGCGAATAAAATATGACGTATGAGATCAATTTCAAATTTTAAATTTTAATGAGTCAAATTTCAAATTTTTTTTTTGTCACGTCATATATATACATTAGTAAAACTGGAAAATAATAGAAAACCCTCGCAGACCCAAAGTATTATCGGTAATCATTATGTTACGATAGATGGCGTATCACGTATATTTTATAAAAGTTTTAAAACCAGAACCTGAGGTCAATGAATTAATAAATATTATTTCATTTAATAATATCAACGAAAATCAATTTGCTTTTAGCTATTAATAAAATAAATCTTTAGGTAATATAGCAAAAAGTAGCTGTCAAATTTGACTATTAACGTAGTTTTAGTAAAGGACAGTCCAGCACAGTCTTTGTTATTATGTAGTAAATATAACGATGTAACATTAATTCTGTTTCCGTTTGATACAATTGAGTTTTTTTCTGTTATTTTGCTAATGCTATTATTATATTTAATATTATGTGCATAGACAAAACAATATTCAAATGGACACGATTATTATATTATGAATAGCGGTGCGAAATACACACGTTTCCTGTTTGAACTGCTTCAAATTATTTACATAATTTGTATAAATAAATAAATATTCGTAGCAAGGATGACTTTAATATAACTGTTTAAATAATATTCAGTAACAGAGCGAACAAAATTTGGCGACGTATTTGTCAGCAATGATATCTTAATCATATAAAGCTTTATAGGGATTTCACTTTTCATACATTGGGCACACAACGTGTAGATCATAACTATAATAATCTGATAAACGTTACAAATATTTCGCTAAGATATTGTACGAGAATACCGTGAGGAATTACTTTTTGCTCTACAAGACGGTGTCTTCGAACTCTGGCAGAAGCAGAAAGCTTGACTACTGAAAAACACGTATTTCTTTTTCGAAACGATTTATTTCGGTTTAAGCGTGAATTTAGTTTGAAAATACTACGTAATTACTTTTAAAAAATTTGATTAATTAAGATATGGTGTATAGCTCACAATATTATTAGTAAAAAGCTAAATAAAATTTAGGAACAAATAATAAACATTTTAACTCCCTCCTAGGCACTGAGGTTTACCGCTATCTTAGTGACACGGTGGACCTGTTCGAATCCGTATGCGCTAGAATAGTGGAGTCTAGATAAAGGTAGGATTTTAGAACCCGCCTGCCGCCTACCGCCACAAAAGCATTACTGTGCTCCAGCAGTCATACAAGTTAAAGCCAGATGTATTCTGGACGAACATGCTTCACCATCTACGACCTCGTTGACACTTCACATCAGGTGAAATTGAGATTAAGTGTTAACCTATAATTGATTAAACAAAAAACATATCAATGGCATTTAATATTAAGGCGGTGTTTTAGTTTACTTGTAAAAACAATTTGTTATTGGTTCCGAACATAACATCTGTGATCTGGTTGGGAATTTAAATAAATTGAATATGTAATAATTTCCACTAAGACGATTTAAAATTCATTAGTGTTAATTTTTCCTTTTTTTATAGTTTTCGGCTTCATTAAATTCATAGGATTTTTTATGCAAATACGATATCGTTATACGTTTCATTTTATGGATGTTAGTAATGCTATACTTTACGTTTATTCTAAATTTTTGGTGCTAAACTTAATTTATTTCTCAAGTATACATTCTTTCGTATACTTTCCGGTAAAATTGTTAATAATTTATTGACTTTTAAATTTTAATAGGGAACCCTGATGTTTTTTGCTTTTTTTTTAATAAATGTCATTAACCAAGCTCCCGCGATTCGGTCTAGTCGTTTCGAAGACTGTCCTAAACGAACTGTCAGTTACATACAATTTTATGGCGGGAAAATTTATACTTTACTATAAACATTCATACGAATGAAAAGATTCTTAGATATTGCATATGCACTACTTTTTATGTGTATAGATATAGAATTGACGACTAAATGCAGTTCTAATCGCCTGGTAATATGGATCATGTGTGTGTGTGTGCAGCGTTTGTGTGTCATGCGGGCTGTTGCGTGCTACAATTAGATATTACGTGTAGGCGCGTAGATACGTAATGAGAGGGAGTTGCGGCCGCGCTTTGTCTGAAACTCGCTCGCCCTTGCTCGTACTGAGGCCATGCCTCTCTCGCTTCGTTTAATGTCAAATGCGGCCATTTTTTTTTCTCGAATACACTTAAATTTTTCAACGTGCGTTACGTTCCGCCGCACCTTCTGCGCCCCGGCTGTACGGTATCGTGTTCGTTGTGTTAAAAAAAAAAACCACTAAAGGTACGCGTCAAATTGGATAAAAATTTTTAGTTTCTTCAATTACGGGAATACTTTTCTTTTACAATGATTTTAGATTATATAAGTTTGAGAAATCTCAAGCAAGATAGTACGTCGAATTTGAACGTGTTAATTTACTTTGGAATTTTAATATTTCTTTTTCAGTGCCTGATTATCATCGGTTAAAATTTATTTTCAAAAGTAAATGGGTAACAGTTCACTGATAAATTTATGAAGGTTAAGATGTTTTTTTACAAAAAAAATATTTGTTTGTACAGGTGTTTCTAAAAAATTGCTTAGCCATCGCCAAATCCATTGTCTATTAAGTAATATTACTTCTTAGTCATCAAGGTGATTAAAACCACATCACTTTCGTTCCTACTGCTAAATCACATTTATCGATCTTGTCGTAAAGAATATATTTACGATTGCGTTACATTTAAAATTTTTCTCATGAAAATACATTAAAATTACGACTGCCTCGTTAAGTAAATTGATATTAGACAAAAATAGTTTTTATTTCGGTTATTTGATTCTGAAAAAAAAAATAAAATCTATTGATAGGTAAGGGTTTTTAATTGTTGTGTATGGGCTATTCAAAGTTGTATATGCGACCTACTGATAAAATGTGCCATGATAACTTGGTATAATGTGGTCAGACGTAAACAAAAAAAAATTAAACAATTATGTAACGTCTCTTAAGCAAACGTCACAATGATCAAAAACATCAAAAATACTGACCCCATCTTAAGTAATTTCTTTTCACATTTAATGTTTAATACAAAATCGAAGTGTCTATAGATGAATATGTTAATGCTATGATACGATGTTATGTAAAAAACTATCGAAGAAAAAAAGAGATAATATAATAAGATAAAGAAAGTAAGCGACTTTTTAATTCTCACGGTTGTAACTTCGATTAATACGTTTTTTAAACAAAAAGAAGAAATAGGATCAATGAGTGAAAAGATTTACGAGGTCATCTATAAAAACTGGTATAAAAATTCAGACGCGCTAAAAAAAAATGAAATTAGATCATTAAGTGTCTCAGTAATATGTTATTTGAAACATATCAAAAGAATGTTTGTTAAATCGGTTTGTTCATAACCACAGACAAATCATTTCAAGCCGTGATGTTTTTTGAAGATTTTTCGCACAGAAATTGGTAAATAAAATATTTTTTTTTTATATAGATTAAACTTTTCTGTATCACAATTCTACAAAATCAAACAATAATGTAAACGAAAAGTAAATATTATGAATTGTATACGTGCCATGTGATTCAAAAAATGATTCATGAGATTTTTTAATAGACACGTATTTTAGTATGTATTTAAATTGTCCTGCAAATTGCTTTTTTTCTATTTGATTTTTCCAAGGTGAGTTAGTATCACTGGCGTTTAACAGAAGGGATAACAAAAGGTGATAAAGAAAAGACAGGTGATATCCACTCAAACACATATATTTTGTTTGTTTTTTTTTTTAGACTTTTCGGTGCTCCATTTTTATTGTTCAGTGTTGTTATGTTTATTAAGTTACATACAATACTAATAATAGAGGGCTCGCGGCAAACGATCGGTGCCCCTAAAATGGGCAATGGGGAACACCGACTGCGGCCACGGGCCCGGGGCAATGAGCTCGGCGTAATAAATAATAAGGTACAAAACGGTTTAAAGAGTAGTACCATCCGATGGTTCCTGACTCACACACGCGCACGCTCCACGCATACTGTAATCTTATTTAACTACAATATCACTAGCTATACATATTACGGGCCGGTGCCGCGTGTACTGAACTATTGATTTGTGTTAAATATATAAGTGATTTATTCGAAGTGCATGCTCTTCATCTTCTTGACGGCATTGGAGAGGTGCAGCATCTCAGTGTTCAGCTGCCAGATGAGCGTTTCTAGCTTATCGACAGAGTCGAGGACCTCGACGCGCTCGGTGTGCGGGTTGAAGCGCACCTCGAACGGTCGAGACATGGTCGACACCCAGCGTCTGAAATATAATACACAATCTATAACGTCTTTCGCGAAACAAAGAAGAACGAACAGGCCGCTTTTGTAAATTTTTCATGCGGTGTTAAGTGATGATGCGGTTTTTTTGGGTGGCAAAAATTAACAGCGGCCTGTTCACTCTTGAGGACATCCACGTTGTGTTCCGACGGGGAATACGGGGAATTAGTGCAACAAATGGACGGTAACAATCCCAGCGTCTGGACATTCGAAGGCGGAAAGAGGATAGTGGAATGATGTGGTACAGTTCTAGATAAGTGTAGTTTCCTTCATAGAATAAATCACTGGCTGTCGGATGGGACCATGGTTAAATACTTATATATATAGTTAAATATAAACTGCGGAATGAATAGTAGTTTGACCGATAGTTCTACTTAATATATTACATAGTTCTACTTAATACTATTAAAATTGAACATGGGACGACAAGATACTGTTTGCCTATGGAAACAGACGTTGTGTTGATATGTAACTGGACAGTAAAATGGTGTGTAATAAGCTGCTACAACACTTTGAATCATCAGTTGTATATTGGAGTATATGTTGTACAGTCTTTTAACAAACTATTACTATCTCAGTGTCTTATAAAAGATTCGCTATAAATACTTAATAATTTGAATCTAGCGCTAATTCACCCAGCATGAAAATAATAAACTCCATTTACCTAAATTTCTCTTTGGCATCTTCGAAACTCTCTGCCACGTAATAGATGGGTTGGTATTCCTGATCTTGGTAAGGCTGTATGGAGGTCGAAGCCGGCTCGAATGGTCTCAGCTCGGGTTTGTCACTCAGAGCGTGGAGAAGCTCCCCGATGGAGGATAGCAGAGCGGCGCCGTACGCCTTGAGCTGCTGATTCTCCTTGCAGAGGCCAAACTCGACGGTGAACCAGTAGACCTGTACGTCGACATGAAATCAATAAAAACTTACTAAAACAATAGTTTAAAAACTGCCAATATCAAACCAAAATTTATGAAATGTGCCATGGAATGGAATATTCCTCCAAGTGGTTTAATTTGTCCTGAAGGTGATCCATAAAAGACTAAATCTATAGAATTGGTGGCATATGTCGAGCAGAATAATTGAAAGACTGTTAAAGCCTTGCAGTCGCCTACAGGTAGCAGCGTTTACGGAGCCTCTTCCAAGGCGCCAAGGATTGTAACCAAACTTTCATAGTAGTGGGCGACTTTCATTAATTGCTGGAGCTAAGTTCAGAGGTTTGTATTTTCCGCTAGACAATAACGATGAATATACAGAAGCGTCTAAACAATTCGTTTATTAAATTATATTGATATTAAAATTAATATTATCCTCAGTACTACATGATGGGAACTCACCGTCGAGAGTTTCTCGATTTCCGAATCGGAAGCGCCAAGAGACGCGAGACCGATCTCTTGAGAGAACTGGGCGAAGCTGGGGTCGGCCAGGAGCGGGATGTGTCCGAGGAGCTCGTGAATGCAATCGCTGCGGAGACAATCTTAAGTTCATCAAGAAGTTCGAATTTACGGAGCAAATTCTTAATAAAGTGATGTCGGCTTGTACACGTGTAAGCGTAAACGAAAACTATCAGAACAACTTTATGGATGCATATATGCTATCAATTTCCGATGGCTGACTTGTATATGCAAGTGATATTTTATTAGATTAAGCTACTAATGAAACGGACAATGTCTTTTTTGTGGTCAAAAAACATTCTAAATAAGTAAAGTGATATAATTTATAGTAGTTACCGTCAAAAGGGTCGCTTTATGTAACTATGAAGACCAAAGCGACTAGTTAATTTCGTTATCGGATACTACTCTGCGGTATTCTCCACGAGCGCATACAGTACGAAACCGCATCGTATAAAGCGAGGAAGTTTATATAGTGACACTAATTAAATCTCTCCCAAACTATTTGGTTCCATTTATTCTACGTCCCCCTCGACCATTGCAATTTTTATCCAAAGCCCGTGAAAAACAAACAAAAACCAAAAACTGCAATGAATTATATTAGCTATTTTTTTTAAAGATTGCTTATTGCCCCTTAAAAAAAACTGAATTGTCCCCTTGTGGGGTCTACATTCCACTTTGGGAAACACTGAATTTAATTATATTAGCATTCGACGTAAAAAACATTATCCGTGATCGAATTATTCTCGTCGTGCTGTAATAAAATTATAACTCCATCAGAAGAGGCTACTTTATATGACTAGGTACGTTTATTACATTGACGGTTTATCGATAACAATATTCAAATCGAACGCTGGAAAATGTTAGATAGTGATGTTCTTCATCGTGACACACATATATATATATATTTAATTCATGAAACATATTTAATAGCGAACAGCCCTCACATTTCCTGTCTACAAATGAATGTTAGCCGGCAATATTTATTTAACATCAACAAGAATTCGCTGCGTAATATTTCCGTAATAACATTAGTCATTAGTTAAGGTAATTTTATCTTCGTTCAAAATTATTAAGCGTTATCATTGTGTAATATTAATTAATTAAAAACGTATACTGATGGCGCTGATTTTTTTTAAATAACCTATAATTTACGAGGTTGATTAATAAGTGTCGGTAATATAAAAGAAAGTTGATTTTATAGCGTGTTTGTATTGTGAAAATATAAAGTAGAACTAACTATAAACTAACATTTTTTTAATTTTAGACCAATGAAAGTATTTTATTTAATCTGTAGTAATTGTGTAATGGAGTTTACGTCCACTTAACTATAGCTCATTGTCGTCCCTTTCTTTGTGTAACAATTGGATGATATAACAAAGCCATATTCAGGTCACTTGAAGTGTTGTTCACAAAAGTGTTCAGTCAGTACGACGATGTTAGAATTCGCGCCATAACAATTTCGATTATGATTTGTTGTTTCATTTTATTTAAAACTCCTACACTTTAATGCGGTGAATTATTCGATTAATGATATATCATGTGCGAATATAATATTATTTTATATATATGGGAGTTTAAGTTTACACTGTTGAATTACCTATAGCTATATTGAAATATCGATAAAAGTCAAATCGCGTATGGAATTTTTGTCTATTTTAGCCCATTCAAGACATGGTTTTCGAACATTTTTTTCTTTACACGAAACAATGTTTATTTCAAAGCTTGTTTACTTTGCAAACGCCACAGAATTGCTTATAGTTACTTTTGATTATCATTAAGGAACTATAAATCGTTTTCAATTATTATTGATATAATTTAAAATCTTACAGCTACGGATAAATGCACACAAGGTGCATAACCGGTCCCGAATGGGTTAAGATCTGCGGGGTTATCAATGTGTTGTTTTCAGTTAAATAACCGGTCGTTACTTACGGCTCGGGCGTGTGGAATGGCGAGTTCGCGTGGCGCACGTACTGCGTGGACTGGAAGACGCGGAAAGCGAGCGAGGCGAGGAAGTCGCGCGCGGTGAGGAGGCCGGCGGCGGGGCGCAGCGTGAAGCCCGTGTGCTTCCTCAGGAAGTTGCTGACGTCCTCCAACTGCGGAATGCGCTGCGGGACGAAGATGTCCGCCGCCTGCAGCTTGCCGAACGCGGCCTTGTACTCCCGGCACGCGTGCTTGGGCATCAGGTCGACGACGGTGTTGAACACCCGCTGCCAGGTCGCGTTCTCGGAGTCGGTGTACGTGATGGACGGGATCGGGTCGCCGTACTTGTAAGCGAATGCGATCTCGGCGATCTGCTTCCTGCGCTCCCTGTACTCCTTGTCGGCGAAACCGGGGTGGTTCATGTCCAACTCGGGCTCGTACTTGGTCATGAGGTGGTTGCAGTTGTCCAGGTCGGAGGCGTGGCGCGGGAACCACGGGACCTTCGCGGTGATGTTGCTCTCAGTTAAAAGATCTACACCGGCGAAAGCGGTCGACTGGCGGAGCGAGCGGATCAGTTGCAAGAGGTTGATGCGTGACATGCTGACTTTGACGAGAGCATCGAACTGCATCCCCGACTCTTGCGAGGGGCGCGTTTCAAGATGTTCCACGCATCCCTTGTAATTGTCGATGGTCTTAAGAATACGGGCGAGGGAGCCCATTCCGTCGCGCATTTGAAGAAGCAACACTGCTTGTTGGATAGCTTGCTCGGCCTCGGGGCTTTCGCTCGCCGCGTTTTGCAGAATCACTTCCTCCTCCGTCAGAGTGTAGTCTACAAAATTATGTTAAAATTAGAATTTAACACAACAACAAATTTACATTAATGTGCAGCTATATTTAAGTGTCAGCTATTGTGCACATACCTTCATCTGACTTCGTAGCGTCATCCCCGATATCTGCATCAGCTATAAAATAAAATGTGAAAGAAAAGTAAATAATAAAAAAAAAAAAATTGTTAAACGAAATTCAAATAGGTTGCAAAAAGCAAAAAATAAAAGTGAAATTAAAAGAAAAGCATTTACCAAGATGGCCGTTTTTAGTTTCATCTTGTTGTGTGCCATCTTCTACAGTCGGGGAATTATCTTCGTCGCCGAGATGAGCGTCGTCTTGTTTGAATTCAGGGTCCAAACCAGAGTCTTAAGTTGAAAATAAAAAAAAAAAAAACAAAAAATGAAATAAATGAGAACAAATAAAAGATATAACAAGAAAAAAAGAAAAAATAATTCTCCTTCTCTATCGGGATCCAAGGTTTCGTACGATTTCACGATTTTTCTTTATTGTAGTTCAAACTATTTTTTTTTCACTTACCATTGGCACGGGCGCGCGCCTCTTCGAGCACACTCTGCTTGGTTTGTTTGACAACCAGCGATTCGAAGCGGGCGTCGTCCACGAGGGAACGGCGGCGAGATGGATAGCCGTTCTGTAAAAACGGCAAAGATTTAAAAAAAAAAGTCAACGCAAAAAATAAACAACAAAAAAAAATCTTACTTTTAAAGAGCGATCAATCAAATAATTGAGCCTATGTCATTCATTTGTATTTAAAACTTTAAGAGCATTGAATTGTTATGCAAAAGCTTTAAGTGGTTAATTATATGGTTATAGGAAAACTTAGCAGTTATGCAAGTATTCTATAAAGGGCATGGGCATGGTCAACAAGGTATTAAGGTACTAGTCAAGAATGTGTTGTTGATTACATTACTCCGATGTTCTTTTGTTTAAATCAAACAATTATATCCACTGGTAGCGTAAGTGTGAAAAATATAAAAATCCATTATTTATCATTGAACGTACGTGCGATGTCTACTCGGAATGTACAAGAGACAATGAAATACCATGATCCTCAAAATCCTTATGAAGAGGTCGCGTCGCGTTATATTTCATGGGCGGCAATGAATTGCTTTTATGAAGTTCCTAAGCTTATTTCCTGAGTGTGCCCGACCGTAAAGTGGTGCCATTACGCACCCACCCCCGCCCCCGACCCCGCCGCCCCCGGACCGGATGCGAATCCTCTCTCCCGGGATTTCAAAGGAATTTCTAGAACGGTGCTCCCGATTGAAACCAATTACCGCCGTCAACGGCACAATCGACTTCATCGTGATTTCTCTAAAGCGATTACGCGATGATTTTATGCGGTACGCTACTTAAGTGTAAGTTTTCAACATTGTTACAATATTATCGTCTTACGATCAACAGTTCGGTTTTGTCAATTAAACGTTTTCGATTGATTCATTAAGTTGCATATTGTTGTTGTTTTGCTGTAGAGTTCGTTCCGATGCTTACGAGCGTACCGTTAACACTTTATCGAACGGCGGCCAATTTTTAGGCATTACATGGTCGCCGCCCGCCCACATTTGACTCCTTATTCTGACATTTGAAGCTGACGCCTATCGAATGACAAACTTTTAGACTATCATTCAGTTCTTTAACTCTACACATTCATTATTAAATGAAAAAAAAAAAAAGAACCCGTGCGGTAAAAACTTTATCGAGAAAAACACAACAAGATGAGAGAATTTCTATTTCGTTACCGGTCGATGATGTGCTAATATATTGCGCTCGCATCATATGGAAACGCGCATTTCCCCATATTCATAAGCCAATCGTTGTTAACATAATGACCCATGTCAGTGTCGCATTGTTTGTATAAACGTACCGCTCTACAATGGGACATTTTGTTCTAGTCATTCATGTTTTTCCTTTATACCGCATACGCCGCAGCTAACAATTAAGGAAAACGTTGATGATCGGCACCTTTTTATCGAATTCAGCGGCATTGAATTAACGTGTCTCGACCAAGGCTTAATGGTTTGCGTAATTAACTTCGTAATAATTATCTAAAAGATGCATACGACAATGCCCGCGGCGCATACAATGAGAATCGAGACAATGTATCGATGCAACGACTGCTTTTCGGTACTGAACAAGAAACATGAATGTAAAAATTGAACTAAAATTTTCGTCACTTGAACCGCTCGCTCGTTGCCTACTTTTTGTATATGTAAGGGACACAGAACAACTATCAAAATATAACCATTCGATAAAATGTTATGCCCGATCGTATATGAAAAATAAATTGAAATGGAATACGCCACGAATTTATAAATTAATTCTAGTCGTCTGTTAATAACAGTAACGTCCGATTAGGTAAAAACGTCCTCTGGTTATGAATAAAATAGTATGCGAGTGATTAGAGCAGAGAAGGCCCTTGCCTGACACATCACGTTGCTGCAATAACGGAGTGGCCTAGCATTTTCCACTAGAGTGGCTGTGCCAGCCTAACTATGTGTGTCAAGGGTTGCTAATAACAACGCTCTAGTCGCTCTCCCGAAACGCATCCTACGAATTTTAACAACTATCCGACCGTGAATTAAAAAATATATATTTTTACGCTTTATTGTTGTTGCCGATATGTATTTTAATAATATTAATATAACAATAAATTCATGGATGTTATTAAGTTATATATTAATCAACGTAAGTGTTAGAGATATTTCGTATTGGTTTATTTGATATTTCATTCGCGTAGGATTAGAAACATTGCGGAAGTAGTAAAGTGTATTATCGTAATTAATTTGAACTTAAAGATCCGTTTAGGTGCAATGGACAGCTGACGGAATCCGGTTGATACAGCCTTGGACTCTAGTGTCCACTTTACCGTTCAAATCGATATCTGTTAATTAACCAAAACCAAAGAGCACCGATCGACCTGCCACCCTCGAATGTGTCGTGTCGAGTGACTCGTATTTCAAATTCGAAATTCGAAATATGTCTCGTAAACCTGATTTCTATTTATCGCCAGTATCTTATCGATTCTTGCGAAATACACAATACATTTTATAAAAACGTAGTTTATAAAATTTTACAAACTCACAAAACTTATCTAATATCTACCAAAAAAAATTGTTACCTTTTTTCCCCGCCACTTTTATTCTGTGCGAATGTTTTAATTACATAATTTATCAATCTTTGAAATCGTCGCAAACAAATTGACATGCACCGATGCATTTCTCGGTAACATCTGAGTTTGTAGACCTTTTACGCGAATAATTTGACCGCAACGAATGGCCCCGATTGGTCAAGGTCGCCTCTAATCGGCGTCGTGATGAATACGAGCATTGATTTAGTTTACTTTGTTTTAATTTGCGTGTCTGTGATCGGTGTTTTGTTATAAAATATATTGTTTCGGTAATTGTTAATTTAATTTTAAATGGGCCGTGCCGATCGTTTTGTACTAAAAGCACCCAGTTAGGTGCGGTGGGCGTCGCATCGCATACAGACCTTCGACGGTCAAGGAAATACGATCATTCAGCAGTCAATTGAAAAAAAAAACAACATACTCTAATCGTTAACACGCTACACGTATTCTTCGCATAGCATTCGTAAACAGTTTGCGTTTTAAGTACAACAAGCGGAGGCATCGCATTGCAGTATTGTAAAGATGCTTTCGTTTTGGACCCGTTAAATATGATAAAGCGCGAGACAATTTTAAGCACTGTATATCCAATTCATGCGTGGTACAAATATTCTACATGCATGCCACCTAAGGTAATTCGCAACATTTCGCACAAGCTTGCATCCAATTACGGATATTTACCGAGTTAATTATTCAAATAAGTAATAAGGACATGGAAAATTATTTCTGCTGAATGGTATTTAACTATTACAAAGTGGACGGCAAGAATATTGACAATGGAAATTAATTCTCTTTACGATAATGAGTCCCATTAATGGCGCAATTTGCCTAGTTTTTTTTCTTTTGTATTGCAACGACGCCCGAACGTCGCTCATTGACCTAACTGCAGTTCTGTTACCCTACGAAAGGTGTGTGCGTGTGTGTCTTTTTATTTCTCTTAGTGGTGTAATGATTTGTTTTTATCCAATGCTTTTGTTACGTCGCTCGGCCGAACTACGTGTGAATCTTACGGGAAAGCGGAACATTGTCTCTCATGAACCACTAAAGAGGTCTCTAGCGGTAAATAATTAACCCGAATGTACTGGCCGAAAAAGTCTTACGCGTCGATTCCGGCTGGAATCGTGCGGTGCTTTCACACGATTTCTTCGGTGTTAAGCGACGTTCTCTTTTTAGATATCGTTAACGGTCCCAGTGTTTTAATGTGTAATCTTAAACATTTAAAAAGGCAGAGAATGGTGGATGATTTTAAATTAATCGAATGGGCATGTTTCGATAAGCGACTATGACGCCTGATGGAAGCCGCTAACCATAGTACCCACAAATCAATGAGAATTTACTGTACTAAGCTATTTAGCATTTACATTGAATATTTTGAAGTATAATTTTTTATTAATTAAAACTAACTGTCAAATGTTAAAAAAAGCATGCTTTTCGCTTGCGTTTACTTAAATATGTTCATGCAATATTAACGTTTGTGTTGTAGTTCCATATTTAACGTAAATTTGTTAACTATATAAGCGAGCGTTTGTAAATGTTATATTAAATTAATGTGATACGTAGAAACCGGTTTTCATAATCGTTCATTAAGAACGATTTTTTTTTTCCCCGATTGGAATGTAAATATCTTAGCCAGAAATGTATGAATCGAACTGTTAATGATTAAAAATGGAATAAACACTGCAATGGTACGTAGTGCAAGGCACTATCGTAGAATAACGACAATCAATGTGTAAGTTTATAACTTGACATAAAAAGCAGTTACGTGTGAACTTGCAAGGTGGCCAGCGTGAGGGTAAATTATTGCTGAACTGAAGTTAAACGGGATATGATCGGCACAGGATCAAGCAATATTGCGGAAGGCTCACCTCGATGCTGTAGGACTTCTTGATGGCGAACATTTCGCGGTTCTTCTGGGCAGCTGCTACGGCCATTGCTTCCGACGACACACCACTGGGAAATATACAGCTAGTAGTATCGTTCACTGCGCGCTCAGCTAGCGTTTTGTCTGCGACAGCTTTCCTGTCTCGACCACGGGCTTTATAATTTTATTCAGCCTGTTTGTCTACGACCTCGAGCTGTCGTATTACAGTAGCCAACTGAACTATGGGCTGCAAACAAACCAATGCATGATGACCGTTCGCAAGAACAGTTTAAATAGTGTTAGGCGCGCCTCCCACCCGCAGTGCCTTTTCTCGCGCGTGCGTCACCGTCCGCGCCTCCCTCCGTCCCGTGGGGGGGGGGGGGGGGGGGGGGGGGGGGGGGGCGGGGGCGGGGGGGGCGCCGGGGGGGGGGGGGGGGGGGGGGGGGGGGGGGGGGGCGGGGGCGGGGGGGGG
>DWQX01000922.1:0-33776 GCA_018245475.1 Pharmacophagus antenor
ATTATTTTGAACGAACACTACGGTCTCATCAAATGTCAAACGTTAAAAGAAAACAACATATTCTATTCCAATCTTATATTCATTGAGTGGTGACACAAATGAAATATTTATAAAAAAAATATCCCTAACGTCTCTAGTTCAGACAATACAATATGTGACTTGATAGATAGATAGATATACGATAAAGCTACCATCCTCAATGTCAATCTGCCGCTGTAACAGAATTGCTGTGTTCCAGCAGTCATTCACCTGAGTGCCTTCTCTTTTCTGGGCGAACACGCTTCACCAATTACAGACTCATTGTCACTTAATGTAAGGTGATATCGAGGCTAAGTGCTAATAATCGTGAGACTAAGTGTGCCAATAATCGAAAAAAATAAACGAGCCTTGACGAGCTTGCTTTTCTGCGTGTGGAATTTTTAATTTATTATCGAGCATTATCCCTATCCAGTATGTGTAATAAGTGAAGTCAATCGACTCCGGGAATCACAAGTTCTATTCAAATTTGAATGAAATTTAAAAAAATCTACTGTTTACATATCATAAAGAACTCATCAGCCAAATTGTATACCTCCAGCAGCAGCGGTTTATGCTGTACATGATGGATTAGTCGGTGAATCGGACAGGACTGAATGTTACATATACAGATAATATTACAATACCACATTGCATTATGCTAATTAAAAAAAACCGCTTGTAATAAAGCAACATTTATTTGCAACATCTAGGTACAAACAAAGAGGTACCTCATTAGCGTTTGTCGTAAATCTTTAAGAAACCTCTTTATAAATTACTTCCTAAGCAGTTGGATGCTTAAAAGAAAATTTATATGTACCGTTATATTAAAGAAAAAGCTTTTAAACTTGATTAATCTATTAAGGTATTTATAATCTAAAATCGTCTATCTAGCTAGATCTAGACCATTGCAGTGCCTTGATCTAAGTTTGACACCGAGTCGTAATTAGGCGGTTAGTTATTAGTTCTCTTCCGTACCAAAATGGTGGGGTTATAATTTTTAGTAAGGTTCTTACAAACTTTTCTTGTTAACAGCCATCCAAAACTATCCACTGCGATTACAGCATCCCTGTATACCGGCAACTTTACATGCGGAAGTCAAAGTATTCCGGGCGAACACGCTCTATAAACTACAGCAAACATTATCACTTAACATCGCGTGACAATTGAGATCGAGTGTTAGCCTATAGCCGTTCGAAATATAAGTTGATTTTCTTGTTTGTACTTTACAAAACAGGGCGGATTACCGTATGCCCGTATTGTTAGTTTTCGCACGTATGTCTGCGTCCGCGGAAAGGACGTAAAATCTTTAGGTGATTTGATCTTGTTTACTTGTATCAGGAACACTGTATTCACCTTGAATAAAAATAATTTAGATGATATTCGATGAAGTACGTGCTGTATTAACGATCTGTATAACAAAGCGGTGATTCTTTTATTTAATTTTTTTAAATTCAAACTATTGACCAATTTACATTTTTATATATCAACATAAAGCCTTAATTCGGTGGTTCTAGAGACGTGAAATATTGGTGTGTTTCTTTTTTCATTGAAATTTTGTTTTTAAGAGGTAATGTTAGATTCATGTTACAATGAAAATTGTTAAAAACACTATAAATATAAAATCTTTATACTAAATGAAATATTTACCTAGTGCATAGAATCGTGCGGGTTTTTAATTAGCGACTTTAAAATTATCAAATGATATACGTATGGGACGTATATCATTTGATAATTTTAAAGTTCTTTTTTTTATTTTCTTACTTTCCAAACAAAGAAAACTCTTCACTCGAAGGTACATATTTGTACGTTAAGTTTTTGCTTTAATAACTTTTACTAATAGGTAAGAAAATCTTACAACACTGCCTTGTGATATATTATCTTCGGCCATTTCAACTCCGATGAAAATATAAAATAAAATTAATAAGTTTTAATGGAATGTATAAAAAAATATTTTACACTTTTAAAATGTAATATCGCATATGAACAAGTTAAAAAAAAATATTGTGGTATTTTCATTCGGATATAATTGAATATTCGAGTAGCAGTCTTGACTAGTTCTCAAAACAATATGACACTTCCTGCCGGAGTAACGGATAACTGGAAAACTTTTTCCATTATATCGCTTCGTACTACGAACAGTGTTTGCATGATAGTGAGGTGCTAAATAAAACATAACATTGATAATATAACTTCAACCCGCTTTTAGTAAAGATTAAATTATTTATAATATAATAATATGAAAATTACACTATAAATGATCGAAAGAAAAAATGAAAAACGAAACCCAATGATATACAAATAGAAATGTATAAAATAGAATAATTTAACATTGCTGTACAAATAATGGATTAAGAGCTAAGTTCATGTATAATGTACATAGACTAACGAATCCAAATACCAAGTTCTTATAAAGTTTTAGTAAAAATGTTTTATTCCTAATTTTTTTTTTATCGCTTATGGGCTAACACTTAACCTCGATTCCACGTGATGTTAAGTGACAATCAGGCGAGTTGTCGAGTCGTGTTCGTCCGGAATAAATTTACATTGTTATTAGTTTTTTTTTATTTTCGTGTCCAAAATAAGATACCTTCATAGCGAACTATTCGCTGAGTGTAAAGTTTAAGAGCACTTCGACATTCATTTCACTAAACCCCACAGTAGTTAGAATGAAATAAATGAAATTAAATAGTAAAATGTAAATTAGGATAAATAGGGAAAACGTAAATAACCAGATTAAGAAAAGTGTAAATAAAGTAATAAGTTGTATTCTCATTTAAGCGCGATGTATGAAAGAAGGAATTGGGATGGGGTATGAAAAGGAAGTTGAAATGAAAGCGAGAAAAATTAGTGTGTGTATGAAAGAAGAAGAAGAAAAGCGTGAGTAACAAATAAGAAATTAAAAGAATTGTGATGTATATGCCCTGTCAAGTCGTAACAGGGGTGAACGAGTATTAAAAAAAAAAAACTTTCGCAGTAACCTCGGCGGGTACATATTTGCTGCGCTCGCTCCCGAACCGCCCCTATCGTGTCACGCACTCGACTGTACCCTCTCCTACCTGATGTTGAATAATGTTACAACTACATTTAAATTAGGAATGCCGTCTAAAAAAAAAAAAAAAGATATGACGAACGTAACGTGCTCCATTCTGGTCGGTGTGTTATGTCAGTGCTGGCGGGATGGAAATATGAAAGTAGGTTTTATATGCTTAAAGCAGTCTATTCCGAACGGAACAAAAGTTCAGTGGAAATGAATGCTCACTAACGGAAACAGAACTTAAATAATTTTCATGATTATGTCATGGATTTTATTTAAGGACTTGTGAATTTGGACGGAGTGAGTATTAGCTAAATTTACTTGTACATTTCAATCTGAAATCTTACTTTCTCTTGTTAATAATTTTGTTCATATATTTAATTAAACAAAAACAAAAAAATTAATTTGCTAATTTCCGTTTCGTTGAATCGCAAATAACGACCAAAATACATTCTCAACAAGTTTAGCCACTGCAAGTGGCATCATCAGATGTCACGCGCAAGTGGCATCATCAGATGTCTCGCTGCTGCTGCTGCTGCTGGATTCGGTGAAGTTGGCGCTGTTAGTCTTTTTGACTACTATTACATCTTCATCGGAATCGGCCCACGGATCCGGCGAATCGTGTGCAGATGTCTCGTTATCAATTTTTTTTTTACTGTGTCACGGATTTCCGCATGATGACGCGTGAGTCAATTAATAATAATTTCTGTAAATCACCCAAGTCTTATACGATTAAAAATTTTAACTTGGAGCACTATGTTTTTTTTTTATTTCGTATTCATACAGTATTTGGGGCATTATTAAAAGTTAAGGTCAGGATGTGGGGAGTGAGCACATTATGCATCCTGAGGGCTGTCTTCATTTCCATGGAACAGCGCTCTGGATGAATTCATCGGAATTTATTTTTAAACTTCTGTTAGCAACATCAGAAACATGTCCTAAATTCATTGTGAAATAAATTGTTCAAATTACTAATAAATCTAAGAATCAGGCTGGCGAAGGATTATTTGTATAGAAATACAATTATTAAGTTAATAGACCACATCTTAAACATTACAAATAATCCTTCGCGAATAATATTAATATGTAATTTTAATTAAAACGGAAATGCTGAAACTGGCAACACTACGTTTACATAATTTTTGGTTTAGAGTGATGAGTCAGTCTTGGACGAACGGTCGTAGTGTATAAATTGGGAAGCAGTAATCAAAAAGTGTTGTCTCAGCGGTTAGCAATATAAGATGTAAGTACTAGTACCTATTGCTTTTTAAATGTGATATTTTAATTGTTTAAACTACTAATGGACATTGTAGTCTTATGTTAAATAAGATACTAAATTAGCTAAAAAGTGCTTCTAGGTTGCTTAAGGTGTTCTCTTCAGGAGAGCTGAAGTTGTCAAACGGGTAGTAAAATATATGTTTTCTTTATCCTATGATTCCTTTATACAATTGTTGTGTCAACTATGCAATAGAATTCCTTTGATGATTACAGTAGTACTTTTAGTTATTGATTGATTTGAGAATTTGACATTATTTTTTGTTAAATGTAAAAAAATTATTTGTATTATAATTACCATTAGCATAGTCATATTTATTATTTAATTATACGTTTTCTACAACATATTTGCATAACTGCTATCATTGTGAATATATATAATACCTATCCTCTTCTTTTCTAATACTGAAGTGCCTAGTGCGGAATTGGCTTCCATATTTAATACAAATTGCTTGAACAGCAACCACCCGCATATTGTTAGTTTGTAACTGCAACAGCGTTGCTGTATTCCGGCCGTCATTAAATAAAATCACAAATCCATTTTCAATTGATATGTATCCGAATTTGAAGTAATATACTAGCACTTTATAGATTAAAAATATCCTTATAAACACAGTTTACTTATTCCATTAAAAAGTTAGTTTCGGGTCAAATAAATAGTTTTGTGTTTAACAAAAATAATAAAACCTGGCGCAAAAGACAAAAGGGTTTTCTATGGTTTGTGTAACAGTTTCATTTTAATATTCTGTTTACAGCTCCATTTGACCCGACAATATTAAAGTTACGACCAACCTTCCGTGCCGATGGACAATGTTACAAATATTTCGAACCTTCATACTTTAAACACATGCGTGTTACCCGGGATAAGGGTCGTTGTTGAAGTTTAATATCATCATCATCATCATATCAGCCAAGACACGTCCACTGCAGGACAAAGGCCTCCCACAAGGATCGTCACGACGAACGTCTCTGCGCTTTTCTCATCCAGTGTAATATAAAGTTTACATTAAAGATATATTAAATAAAACCAGCTGTCAATAAAATATCATAATATTCATAAAAATAATCATTTACGACTAAAAACCTAACTAACGTTATTGAAGCCAAAATTTAAAACTTACTTGAGCGTAACACGACTTTTCATGGCACACATTACCTATACATTATTAATCATTTCAATTGTTTAAAATATCGTGTGATGTTTACCAGAGACAATACTATAATGCCTAAAATGTATCTACAGGTAATGATCCAGGATGCATTTTAATAATGAATGTCTTAGGTAGTTTGTTCAATATTATAATTTGAAATGGACGGAAGAGAATACAGAGCTCCTAAAGATTTTCCGCATTGTCTGTCAGTACCTTTCGGTAACCCAACATCCCTCGGTCGTCTAGACTGTTCTACTAAGGGACACTAGTCTGCATAAATATCATAAATTTCTTACTAAATTTTATTCAAAACTAATTACTTTCACGTGAATATATTTTTAATACTAGATTTACCGACCCATTTTTATAGGTTTATTTACGAGTCTGCAGTAATTTTGTGCATTATGTTAATCTTATTTTTCCTGTTTTACAATAAAATGTATAGAACCATGTTGCCGGAAGCTTTATAATAAATAAAAAAAGTCAATCGCTTGTTAGTATACCGAACTTTTTATTGTGGGTTGATCCGTCAAAATGACGGGCCCGGTAAATCTAGTGTTAAAAACAATATTCATATACTTTTGATGGGATGTGGATATAGGTCCTGCATACACCCAACCTATTATTATTATTATAAAAAATTATATAGTTTAATTAATAGTACGAAAGAACCACTTAAATACCTGAAACTGGACAATTTTTTCATAATTAAAATGTTCATTTAGACATACCTTTACAATACTGAGAGATATATAGTTATAAACACGTTTTCAATGAAGTAATTGTCGGTGCTTTATCATCTTGCTAGTAATGACGTTTGACAATAAACTATGTTACCGATGCAATCATATATGTAAACTTGACAATTGTTTTGCTATGCAAAATACAAAAAATGTAATTACAATATGCAATGTTTTTAATTTATAATTTCAATGTATGTATATTGTATTCTTTTTTTTTCTTAGTAACCACTACTTTTGCTGAAAAAAAAAAGTTACGGGTCTGACTAAATTAATTATATTCCTAATAATAACATCTATTTAGAAACATTCTTCATTATAAAAAAATGTTAAAAAGATTCTTGACAAAAGTTATACGTTATAATTAGATCCATAAGCTATCGCGATAAAGTATACGTCTATTATACAACCGTAACATGTATTGCACGCATGGATGGGCAAAAGCTAATGCATGTTCTTGAACATCCTCGAAGTAATGTAGAGATGTTGCAGCCTTAGTATGTTATTATAAGATGTAGAGCTCCATACGCTATTTTTATATAATTTTACGTAATTAGAAGAACCGTTCCATGTTCCATTTTATTTTTTATCTATTTATTTATCCCATTTAAATCATTTTCAGAAATTAAATTAATATTACCATAGCAGAAATCGCCTCAAAACGCATCGATACCCCTCTATAGTACGTAAAAACATGTTGCACTGAAATCCCTTTTCCTAGTAATTTTATTAATACAAAATGCTAAAGTTTTCTAATTCTGGTATTATCAAGTACTAATTTAGCATAGATCGAGTCCAAGTGGCAACACGAAAGAGAGAACAAATATTGAATCAAGACGAGTCTCTCTGAAGACAAAACCAGTTAATTAATTATTTACTTTGAAGATTCCATTATTATTAACGTTTTCAAGTCGAAACTTTTTGACCGTATACATTTGTAATAACTTTTCCCTTATCATATGCCTTTAATAAAAAATAAACAATCTAAATAAATTCAAAGTTTAAAAAAAAATTATTTTAACACATTTTCAAAAATAATTTTATAAATTTTCAGTGCGACAATAAAGATGAAAGAAAAACAGGAAATTTTTAAGACCATCTATAAATGTCGATATAACTCGGCAGGTAACAAATCCTTGGCCGAGGTTTCCTTCTCACTTTTAGTAAATTGATTCCCCGCCTAGTCTTTAATCTGTTTCCCCATTACAACTAAAGAAAATACAATGCGTTCTGTAATTATTTGTAGCTGTCTGTAATTTGTATGCTAATTTACAACTTCAACAATTCTACAAACAATGCAGAAAAATATCGAGTAGTGAAATAATTTAAAACTTTTCATATTGTAATTCATGAAGTATTTACGGTTAATGAGATAATAAAATAATAAATTATATAAGCTATACAAAATAAATTTTCAGACAATTGTTATAGACATTCAATTAGAGATGTCTTTATTTCAGAAAGTGTTAAAACGAATAGCGCCATTTTGCAGGCGACTCGTTAAATCATTACGCCAGGAACGACGGAAAGAAGGAAATGGAAACCACTCAGCACAGTCCATAATCTCGTCAAGTTCGGTCGGACGTGCGAAAATACTTTTCCAAATCGACAGACTGCGATGAATACTGATACTTAACAATACAGTAATTTAAAATGTGGTGCTACCTTTATTAGAAATGTATATAGTGAGTTACAATAAGATATTGAATAAAAGGTTAAAGAGGAATTTTAAATTGCAAATGGCTGTGTGGAACCGCTTTAGCCTTCAACATATCTAAATGCATACTGACTTTGCAATAGCAATAGCTAAATCTCTTCATTATAATTAATAAAAAAACTTACGTAACTTCATACCACTGTACTCCTACTTTCAAATAATGTTTCTATTGTAGATAATGTGGGACATCTGCGATTTCAAAGTCGTCTCGTTTTATCATCGGCTGGCACAAGCTGTGAAACGTAATTCAATATTATAAGAGCAAGCAAAACTTTCCCGTTGTAGGTAGAAGCAGCTAATAACTATTCGTGGACGTAACTCCTACAGGAAGGAGAAAGACAAATATTGAGTCAAGCTAAATTTCCTAGTAGACAAGATAAGTCCAGCTGATGTTAATTCATTATTAATATAAATCTAAAATTATTAGTCACTATTGATTTAAATCCATAAAAGATTCTGCTATGTTGTTAAGCATTAAAAATTAAACTAATCGGTTAGATTGAAAATGCCTTTCTTAGACTACTGAAAAAAAAATTGGTACCGATATTAATTTAACAAGAAACAAAAAATACCGAGAAAAAATATTTTTTACGTTTTATTTTTCTCTCTAATGATCGAGAAATTAATTGATGCTTAAATTTTCCATAAATATTCGGAACTAGAAGGTCAAGGCCAGGGTTACAGTTAATTAATGATAAAGAGATCGTCCAAGAAAGAGGGTCTCTCGGTAGTAGAATTAATAGCACCATTTATATCATCAAACCACCTAGCGTTATATCACAAAGATTGCTTACAATGTAATTTTACCCTTATATATATGTACTTAAAACTTATTGTTTAACTGTTTTCATAACGCAGTAGTTTACCACATACCTTCTAACACGGAAGTCCCGAGCTCAGTCCCATGAAACGTGAGTAGTGGAATTTGGATAGTGGTACGGTTTTTTCGAACCTATTTAAGTAGTTACCAACCTCAATGTCAATTTGCAGCTATAAAAAATTCGCCGTGTTTTGGCATTCATATATGTGAGAACCTGAAGTATTCTTCAGCGAGCATGCCTTCCATGGCCTCGTTGTCAATCAACATCAGCCCTTAACAGATAAAAAAAATATTTCGTCTTTGTGGGAAATATACGAGAACGAACGCTATGCAACAAATAACGATAGTTGTCTTGGTTTGTTAACTCATCTAGATAATCCAAGGAAGAAATTTAAATGTTGATATATGCATATCTACATTTAAATTTGTTTTTAAATGAAGAAATATACAAATAATCTTAATATTTTGACCTTAAAAGTTTATAAAAATATTAATCTTCATTTACTTTGAAGGTATTCGCAGACGGATAGTTTATTGCCCTCGCATATTTTCAACTACGTCCTTTTATTTCATGCAAATTTAATTATTTCGAACGCTTTGTCGAGTAGTTGCTGTAAAACAATGAGTGGTGTTTCTAGCATCGTCAGATCTCTTTGTACATATAAAAATCAAGCAACCGAAGCGTGGGGCATAATAAAATATGAAAGGTTACTTTCATTAGCGCCAGTCTCGTGCGTTATAAAACCAACTTAAGCGGATCCGCAGCGTCCGAAATTAACCTTCATTTTTACGACCGCCATAAAATTTCAAATTTTGCTAATTCGCTACTCAGTGTCGTTGGCTCCTGACAGTTTTGTTTATTACAAAACGGGGACAAAAACAACGCACTTTTTGGAGAGGAACCTAATTTAATGATATCGTACTGGCGCGTTATTGCATTGTGTTTTGTTAAGGCAAAATTATGGTAGTCGAGTAAACAAGTTGTTATGTTCTGTTATCATTACATAGATATGAAATATTCGGCGAAGAACTCCAACTGTCCTTCATCAGATTAAAAATGCTGAATACTTGTAATAAATTTAGTTACAAGTAATAAATAATAATTCATAATAGTATAGCCTATTAAAATATTAAATTACATGAAATTTGATTACCTCAGTGGCACAGTGGTTTACCTTGTAACGCGAAGATCCTGGAATCAATTCCCGGTCCATATGAGTACTAGAGTGTGGATAGCAGTAGGATTTTTCGAACCTGCTAACTACCAATCTCATTTCAATCTAATGCCGTAGCAGTGAATGAACACGCTTTACCATGTATGAGCTTATTGTCGATTTTAGCGGTAGACTGACATTGAGGGTGGTAGCCAGCAGGGACGTGCCTGCAAGGCAAGGCAATTTCACTAAAAGACGAGATTTTTTTATCTTTATGGCCGTGTTAAGACTTTGACTTTTATTAATTTTCGTACACTATATTAATTAAATGGAGAATGACGGGTTTTTGGGCTTGTATGGGAGCACCGCCACCGGTAGCTAGCACGGCAGATTCAAGGAAACCCTACCAACCATCATTCCTTCTAAACTTCATGATTTAGGCTGTAACGGAATCTAACCCGGACCCTCTACCTGAAATTTCACATGTTTTATTCTATTTTCATTGTCCGCACGTGATGAATATAACATCGAATGTATTTTGAGAAACATTTTTTTTTCTCGAAGGACATTTATTTTTGAAAAATTATTTAAATTTTAGATTTTTTTTGGACTGCAGAGTTGATACTTTTTTATCTGTTTATATATTTAGAATTATAATTAATAGTATCCAAGCAAGTATTTAGTGTTTCTCCGTGAAAACATACTTACGACTGGTTTTTTGTTGTTTATGAGGAAATTGATGCGTTCATATTTCCGCTACATTTCCTGTCTTAAACCTTGGTCTCGCTTAAATACGAGGGCGTGAACACTACAGCACTATGCATCACGAGATTACGCGTATGCATGGGCGGAGATATGTGTGTTTGAGTAGTTGTATAAATAAATATCTTTCTGTGCAACGGTTTGTTTCAAAACGATAATACACAAAATATTTTTCATAGAACATCACTGTGTTTAAAAATTTAATAGAAGGCCTTAAAATATCACTACATATAAAATATTTTTAAATAGTAAAATTATAATAGTGATACAAATTATGTTCTGTAACTAAAAGAAAAAAAATATTACCTTCTTAAAAATATATTTTTATTACATTTAGTAATCAATAAATATTATTTAAAATGTAAGCATTAAGTGAAAAAGCTTTTCTAAATATTCACAAAAATAAATATTAAACAGATTTCTCGAAATATTAGATAGACATTCTTTGCTTATATTTCTATTCTAAGCATTAGAATTCATAAAACTCAGTGAAACGAGAAAAGGAATATTAACACGCCTGAACTATCTTGAGAGAAGCGACTTCCTCAATAAGTTGTCACTTCCCGTTTTCTTTTGCTTTAATGAAATTTAATAAATCATTTAAAGAATAAAACAACAATTAAATATTTATGTATTTTTGTCACGTGCGTTGAATTTAGCTCTTTAAATATCAATAGGTTTAGAAAGTTCATTATAATAAATATAGTATAAAAAACCTCAGATAATAGTTATGATACTTTTCATGGTGGAAAAATCTACGTTTTCTTCGGGGTCAATTGTTTGTCCTCACGAACGTGGTTGCGGGGGCTTATTACAGAAGTAATAAAATTAAATCTCTCTTATTTCATAGAGCGTGTGATGTCATTACGTTTCAACATTATTAACTTAAAAACTAAGCTACAAGCGATGTCTCGGCGTTGAACGCCCGTAGCGCGGAGTTATTTGCAAGAGCGCGTTTGTGCAAAGTGCTAACTAAAATTTGCATAGTTGGACGGAACTTCGGCCCGAAAGTTGTAGATTAATGTCCCATAGCAGCAGCGACTGTTTCGTAGCCGAACACAAGTTTTAATGGTTAATTAAATCACCAACTTATTTTTAATTCGATAAGACTGTCGACGATGTCGAAATTAGTGGAAAGATTTGTTTTCTTTTTCGATATTAAAAAACATAAAAGTTTTTAAATTTAGGTGTATTACTTTTGAAAATAAGTTTAACTATTTATTAATTTAAATAATAAACCGTATGACACGTTGCACAATTTATAGGAGAGGTTAGGCCGTCATCAGGCGAACAGGAGTACCCTCTGTACCCTAGTTGTAATAATTGATATACACATAATTATAGCCTTTTATTCAGTTCAACTTTGTGTTCTTTTATAAAGTATTTAAGTTAATATGACTTCACAGACCAAAATAAAATATTTGTTATTCGCTTGAAATCCTTTTCTATATTGCATTGCTTATATAACGTTTTGTTAAATATTCCTATAATGGAATTTAAAAATATCTTTATTTCGTATATATAACGTTGCACAATTTGAAATAGTGTCAACATCCTAATTAGTTACTTTACACTTAATTCCTGAAACTCCATCTCGTTTTATCATTAAGTCGTATAATAAAGAATTACGTGTTATGTTAAATATAGGCATAAATAATAGAGAGTGACTTACAGACATTTAAATTTTGTTTTTTTTTTAATTGATTATTTATTTCACACAACAAGATAATACTTTACTCGTACAATTAAGGTACAAACTAAATAAGATAAAACTAATAATAAAAAGCAACAAGATTAATAGTATTAGGCTGCACATGCAATAAGCAACTTTGATTTAGCTATAATCCTCCAATAACCGCTATTTTCATGCAAAATAATGCAATGTAAATAAATGATAGATAGTAATTACGTTATGTGCTGACAAATGTTTCCTCGACATCTGTTCGTGTGGAAACGTTATATGCGACGTTGGCCTTCCTGCGGTTACCCGCGTGTCGGAAGTGACGTAGCTTGCACACCCTAACAGACGTATAGGATGCAACAAGCCATAAACTTCAAGATTTTGCTGTCGAGATATCGATGTGTATAGCATTTCACATATTTTGTAATACTATTTCTCTCGCTTACCAAGAAAGTGTTAAAATTATATGGATATTAAATAATAGATGTTGTTATAGTTATAAATGGCACAGATAGACGTCTTACGGTATAATGAAATTAACGGCAAACTTTCAAAAATCTGAAACAAAATTTATTTGAATTTGTGTTATGCATTTTTATCCCTTCACTGAATTATATAAAAAAATATATTTCTTTCTATATGTCATATTTTAACACTTTTTAAAATAAAAAATACGCTGAATTTCATATATTACTTAAATATAAGACTACAAAATTTAAAAAATAATTATAAAGATTTAATATTAGGATTTTTAATACTCTTCGGCTATTAGGCATATAGGGGGCATCCTTTTGCTTAAAATTGTTATGACTTTTTTCCACTCACAATAATTTAGATATTATATATAACATAAGTAATGTTAAATGTTCGTAGGTTTATTTCGGTTACTTATTAAAGTATAATAATTGTGTTAACAATCGACACGCAACTGCGATGCTTGACATCCTTATAAATTTAAATGTGGACCCTTTAACTTTGAAATAAATGCTTTCAAAAGTTATAGATTTACTACTTGACGAAAACTGTAAATGCTGCAACTTAGGTAAAATAACAATTTAATATTTCCATACGACCTTATTTACTGCTCCATATGATTTATAATCTATAAAACGTGTAATTTTTTTATGATACTAATATCACTTATGTAATCCGGTCCTGAAGAAGTTTCTAGATTCATATAAACAAGACATTGCTGTTAATAATCATTCTGTTTTATTTGTTAACTTCACACAGAAACTATGTAATATATTTTCAGTACTTAGAAGTCTTTCTTACGGTTCAAAACACAACGTTATCAATTTATCGATATAACAACAAATCTGAACTTTTTTACATTTGTTTGTACGAATCTATCCCATTTAAGTTTTCACAAATTAATTTCAAATGGAACTTATAATTATGACCTCTTTAAGTTTGTTACTTGCGCCAAGTCGTGCGTAAATGAGAAGGCGTGTTCATGCACCACAATATATCACGAGAAAATAAGTTTGTTTTCGAAATATCATAGTAAAATATAATTAAATGTAAAATAAATATAAAAATCAAATAATGTTTTTATTTTCTTAATTAAACTTTAATGTATTGTAAAGGGAAAAAGGCGGACTTAATACTATTATAGACATTCTCTACCAATCAAAAATAATCGTCATGGCGTTTGTATGTTTAGTTATTTGATTGTTAATAGTTTTTCATAAAAGATTTTCAACACACCGACTTTAACTTCCCTTTATTTAACGTTACGTATCTCTAATATTTTTTATAAAGTTCTTATACAGTTCTGTGTTATTATTATTATTATTGTTTTATTTTGTATATTTTATTTTATATTACAATAAAATTTATAAATATAGAGAAGGAGACGTATTTTAGGTTCTGGAACAGCCATTTGTAGCGAACTAGAATGCATGACTCTTGATACAAAGAATAACCTTACTACCAAATAAACCATAAACCGATTAGGATTTGTTACATTATTTCGATGAAATAACTATTTCCTTTATTAATAAAAACATCATGGACACCCACAAAAATTCCGATGCTTTTAAAAACAGTTCACCATTTAAATATAGCATTTTTGTCACGTAGTTAACACGTTAATCAAACTCAATGTCGACAATCGAAATCTAAATTGGATTTTCCTTTTTAATATGCAGTTTGTTTTCCTTCTAGCGAACTCAATAATTGCCAGTGATAATTGGATTGTAATAAAATGTAAAAAGGTTGCGTACCTCACGGCTCGTTTTACTCTACGGCTTTCAAAGGCCGTAGCTTATTTATATGGTAATGTAGCGCCGTAGAAATGCCATGCGCGGTTAAGGCTGTGCACCTGTCTAATTATGAAAACAACATTTCCCTATCAGCATACGTAAAATTTTCAGAAAATGAATTATTATTCTTAAGGAATGAAAGAAGATAATACTTCAAAATAATTACATTTCATAATATTATCTAAAATTACATATTCTAAACTCATTAATTTGGTTATAAATATAATTATATTATAAGTATTATTGTATAAATGATAAATTATAATTTATTTAAAGATAAAGCAGTTATACAAGCCAATATTTCAACCGATAACAAGTAATCTCAACACAAATAAGCATATGCGTTTCTTTTACTGATAAAGTGCCTTTTTAAGGGGAAACATTCGAAAGATAAATTTTCTAGTAGGGGGGAAGTTTGGAATATTTGACTTTTACTAAAATTATTTAAAAAAAACCCCTCGTGGTCGCCCCAAACTGCATGAGGGGATTGAGAATTTTTCTTCGGAACGCACCGATGCATCGATAAAATTCCTTAAATATTTATTAATAAAAATGTCATCTTCCAAAAATTATTAATATTTAAAAGTTAATAATTTATAACTTAATTTTTTCAATATAAGGATATTTAACAAAGAAATTCTGCGTAATATGTATAGTTGTTTTATTTTGTTCTTAAGAGATGTTAGTTTAACTCACGAAAGTTTGTTCAACAAATCACATTGTTCCGTTTATAAAATAGGAAACGCGAATAGAACTTGCGACTAAGACAAATTCCCATCGACTTTATTAAAGTTGTCAGCGTCGGAACTGGAGAGATGCAATTTACACACAAGCCGACAAACGCTATACGTGGCGTGTTCGATTAAGTTTGTTAATACCGTTATTGCTTAAAGTTGTGATGCTTTGAGCGCTATGAAACATTTTGTATCATTTCTTAAAATTAAAATATATTTATCTTTTTAAAATAGGCTACTAAGTAGCAATTTGAGGTCGAATAATCCATAGACAGCACCCCGATTTTTACAGCATTCACCGTTTTCTATGTATTCTAGCTAGGGAAAGAAACAACGCAACGAAATTCTCAGCTGCAGCTTAAAAAGTTTCGACACTAAAGTAATCTACGATCATAGACGATATCTTCACTTACCATCAAATGGGATTATAGTAAATAATAAAAAAAATAGTAAATAATAAAAAAAAATAGTAAATAATAAAAAATACATCCTTAAAGTAATATTTTATTTAGGTATTTTAGTATAAAAGTAAAAGACGGGACATACAGATTGTTCATCTGAAAGTAAGTGATACGATTTACCCTTAAAATCTACAAGATAATACAAACCCAAGGTTTGCCTAAGCGGTACCAGATTGTTCTCTTTACGTTGAGACGAGATTCCAAGTCTTATTGAACATGGCTGGCAAGATCAAAATTTAAATTACAAGTGTATGGAATAAAACAATTTTTTAAGAATTTCATCACGTTTACTTGAAATAACATTATTTATCTATTTCTAATTTATAGTACTCATAGTCCCAGAGGGAATAATGTAATAATAACCCTCAAGCCAATAACTGACCGATTTACTTTTGGCACGTAAGATAACGCACATTTGGTACTTAAGTTATACTTGCAATCACGTAGAAATAACATACCGATTGAGCGACAGCCCCTCCAGCTCTTACTGTAAGTTCCGAAACAAAGTTACGTCATCTTTGCGCTTTGGTACAGAAAAAGTCAAAGACATTTCAAAGTTTAAATCCAATATTAACTCGGAAGTACAATGCTGCAATATCGATAAATCATATCAATCTTGATACAGCACCACTGTACGAAAAATGTAATGTTTTAAAAATTAAAAATGTTTTCAATCGTAAGCACAAAGTATGAAGAATTGAAAAACGTATATGTTCTAAAACCATTAATAAGTTAAACTATACCCAAAACGTATCTAAATCTCTTATGCAACATTTTCTTACAAAAACAGTTATTACGTCTGGAGATACGTCTCAAGCCAGCGTTCCCCTACTAATATATCTAATCCTCCAAATCCTTGGCACGCGTGAGTACGTGGATTACACATTCAAATAACACAAGCTAGTAACTGCCGAGAGGTTCCTCGTAAGGGAGAAAACAGTCTTGCAACTGTATAGCGATACAATGAAATCTACGTCTCCTGTGTTTTCGGCTGAATACCGTAACTGGCTGAAGTGTAAAGGGATTAAGTTCAATTTTGAAGCTTACGGTTTGAAATGCTTATGGGCATTCGAAATGAGCTTTAATGTGAGCATTTGTTGTTGTAATGTTTGTTAAAAGTATTACAGAATGTATAAAACCCATATGTTTTAACTAACTCGTTAAACTTTTTTTTTTAATTAAGTCGAACAAATTATTACTGAAAAGAAACCAACATACCGAAAATAGTTGCGAACTCAAAAGTACTAAAATTATTAAAGGTATTAATTAACTAACACAAAGAATCGTTGTGTATTTTCGTTTTTTCTCTTCGACTCTTAAAATTAAATTTCTTTTCAATTTTTATTGGCCAACTTCAAGGTAAATTGGTCATATTTTCAACAAAAAAGAATCATCAACTCGAACTACTGAAAAAAAGTTCTACGTTAATAATTAAAAACCTGGGCCCTTTTCTTGAATATATTTTTAAATGTTACGATTCGTAATGTTAATGAACACTTAAATATATTAGAGACAAAAGAATTGCGAGTAATTGTCTAAAATACAAGCCACTTTTGAAACTGGAAACGTTAGATAAGTACGCGATTACAATGTCGATCACACAGACAGTAAACGCTTGAGTGACAGCCCGACGAGACTTCGAAATATTGCATTTTCTGCTTTAACATGCATTCTGTGATTACATTTCTAATGACCGATAAATAAATAAACAAACACATATATAAATAATACATAAATACGTACATGAATATAAAATTTAAATAAATAAATAACGTTGCAATTTACAAAATCATCGATAATCTTTGTCTCTTTCTACTCAAGGGATTACGAGAAGATTGGCAATATGCATATTGTAGCAAGGCAGGCAATAATGTTGTAGGGCAAACTTTTATTGCATACAGCGTATGTAATCTCAAGGGAATTTCGAAGAACAAATAAACAATTTTAGACGTCATTCGTTTAGAATTTTTATTTAATATAATCATATTCAAGTTAGTCCTTATGTAATATTTGAC
Source organism: Pharmacophagus antenor (assembly GCA_018245475.1). Taxonomy (NCBI): domain Eukaryota; kingdom Metazoa; phylum Arthropoda; class Insecta; order Lepidoptera; family Papilionidae; genus Pharmacophagus; species Pharmacophagus antenor. The sequence goes on from DWQX01000922.1 coordinate 17,830, forward strand.
TAAATAACTAAACTGAAAACCTATTAGGAATAATGATAAACCTTTATTTCAAATAACATTTATAATTAAATGTAAAAAAGAACAATTTTTATAACTAAGTTACTTAAAATTTCCATTTAATCTTGCAATAACACTAAATCAAATTTTTTAATAGTGATTTACCAAACTAGTCGTTTTAATATATTATCATGTTAGAAGTCCCACAGTACTGTCCAATACAACATTGCCAGAGCTTATTTCCATCACCGAACAAAATAGTAAAATAGTTTTTATTTTTATGGAGTAAATATACAGCTTATTAAGTTACGTCTTAGGTTCCAATATGTCGTGCAGTGATTTTTTATTGAGAACTATATTCTTTGTTTCTTTAATTTATTTACTTTGTATAAGGAATATAAGCGAATTAACCCATTTCTTTTAATTTACCATTTAAATTAATTATCTGTTTTCGGAAACCGTAAGTAGAATACTTACTAAACGACTACGGTTTTTGAGAATAATATCGTAAAAATATTTAAAAAGATGGAAATGACATTGATTTTCTACGGCGACATTGTCACTAACTACCAGATGAAATTGATATAAAAAAAGAAAAGAAAAAAGAAAATATATATTTATAACATAACTACACATTGATTTTTAATGGAAATCGAATAAGTACAATGATTAACGGATTTTGTAAGCTTCGATTTTATTAGCGAAAATAAAGGCGCATCACATTAATTAACCGTGTATCTGCGCTCCGATTAAGAGTGCAGTAGCGGAACAGAGCCGTGGGGTCAACTTTAATTGGCTCGCTGTTGTATTTTAGATGCGCGATACTGCAGTCGAGGGTTAATGAATGGAGACTAACATGTGGACACATGTTATTGTTGCTCAGACGTTGTTTTCTTTTGTAATTACTTTGTGGTACGTTGTAGTTTAACATATACATGCAAATGCGTTAGACACGGTGCTTTGTATTGTACCGACATTTACAATTTTTATTTTAAATCCAATTCACTTTAGACAATGGAAAGCTTTTAATGAACAAATAGTATTATGAAAACATTGCATTAAGTAATCTTGTAATTATTTATATATAATATATAATCCAAACGTCAAGAGGTATAGCTAAATCAAGAGCTTTGATTAATAATGAACAAGTAATCCTCAATAAAGCTCAACGCAAAGTGTGAATTAATGGCGGCGCTTGTTAATTCCAACATTTAAAATTCAGAAAGCGAATAACAAAAAGACAGTAATTTGTGTCCCAAATTAAATTTTAACTGAAAACACTCGAAACGGGAGAGTACCTACGCTCCACGACGGGTTGTGTATTTAACGCGGATGTGAATTTCGCCGCATCCGGCCAAAAATAAATGAGCTTTCTTCCGCTTACTTAATTTACTGCTATGTCTGGTACGGGCTTTCATTCTGAATAAAATAATATTAATATTTCGCAGTCGTTAAATGGTGCCTTCCCGCCAATGTGATTTGTTAACACCAAGCCTTTATTGCAGCAAGCGTATCCCACTCCAATTAACACTTTGCTTCCGAAATGTATACATCGAAATACTAATTCGCAGGTAAACTGTGATCATTTTAAAATAGAACAAAAAAAAATTTTGAACCAATGAAATATCTATTTAAATCTGTTAATATAATTCTTATTATTGTAAGGCCAAAACTGATTTAAAATAATGGCATTCAATCAATTAAAATTATTAACAACTAATTTTAAAATCATGTTAAACTTTTAAGGTATTGTCATGAAATTATGAAAAAATTGCCAAATAACTACTTAATTTCGTGATTAATCTGAACAAACCGTTGCATACTTTACTGCAAGGATAAATATTACCGTATTAAATAAGCCAATATTAAATTCGTTCGAAATAAAGAATGACATAACAACACCACAGCCAGCATTCCCTTAAAAATGAATAAGTAATAATTTAACAGCGCGTAATGTAATGTAAAGAGCAAAATGTGTGTACATTAAAACTTTAATTAACTTGAACGAAGGTGGATAGCAATATTTCGACGTTAGCAAAATGTAATACGGACGCCATTAATTCATTCCATGGTCACGTGGCGTCGCAAATGCTTACACACCCGTCGAACCAGTGATATATGGTCGGTTACTCCCAATAAAATCACAAAAAGGGGATATTCGTATTAACTAAATGTGGTATAGTATTATTAAGGTACGTAGACTTAATGTTTTACGTAATTGTCGCGGATGTACAAGAAAGAGAAAACTACTATTGCCGAAAAGCGTTTAAGTTTAGTGGTAGTCACGAACGTGCCTGCAAGACAAGCCCGAGCACTTATATCATCATCTACTTAAAAAAAATGTAAATATGATTACATTAGATTAGATTTATTTTTCTACTTTTTTAACTTTATGATCATATTTAGACTGTAACGATCGTGGACTATTTATTCTATGTATTATATTACTTAAATGATGTATGACGGGTTTTCGGGCTTCTATGGTAGTACCGCCACTGGTAGTAGTGTCGGAATATTACTGCGTTCCAATTTGTAGTGCGGTTTATTAACGATATTAGTATTTACGCATACAGCTAGCATCCCATTCATTAGTGGAAGTACCACCATACAAGTCGAAAGCAGGACCAGCATTATTAAGGCAAAGATACGTTATATTATTAAAAATTGCCTAAAAACTATATACAAAATTGCATCATATATCGTTTTATTATGTAGTGTATATATTTAAGTGTTCGGATTGACCGTATAGGCACATCACAGCTCATTGTTTTTGACAGGCGTTTCGTAGAATGTGTTTCTGTAATCAATTAGGTGACACATTAATGACAAACACTTGTAAACTTAACATGGCCATAAAGTAGTTCTTATGAATTCAAAATGCTTACTACATGAATTAATTCATAATGTGAAAAATACGATATAAATAAATTCTCTGACTTAGCAATTGACAATTTTAGCCGCGATATAAAAATTAAAAAAAAAAGATGGAGGGCATGTAATTTAAAAGGACGAAAGAAAGCCTCGCTACTTATTACTAAGTTGTCAAGAAAAAAAAAGAAATATTTTATGAACTTAAGCAAATATTTTGAAAATATACATGAACAGAAAAATATTCTTATAAGCAACTTTAGTTTTTTTCCTCTTTCATTATTAAATTAATTATCAGCGTGACTTGAAACTAGTTTGGCGTACATCAGCGACATGTTTACCCGTTGCACATTTACATATTGCACTCATTGCTTTAGGATGTAAGATACTATTTTGCTCGTAAGGTACTATGTTGTTACAAAAGCTACAGAACCTTAAAATGAAACGCAAAATTTTTTATCAAGACAGAGATAATATCTGTGTTACATATAATAAATAGTTCATATTACTCGTATGTTTATATTGCAAATATGTTAATAGATTTGGTAATTTTATATTGGTACCCCGGAGAGTTTATGAGTAAGGTACCAAAACTTTCACAATATTGTTTTCCCTCGGATTCGAACCAGGGACTCTCGTGTCACAAGCCAACCGGCTTAGTCACTGCATCACCATTGCAATTAAAATTTAAAGTTGCAAACAATAATTCGAAACTATTTAAATTTTCTCTTTGACTAAATACACTAAACAACTGTCTTAAACAAACCTTGGCCGCTGCAATTTGATTGCACAAAGGCCGCTGAGAAATTAATTAAATTAACCAACTAAACTCAGCATTTTAATATAACTTTAGAAAATGTTCACTGTTGACTGACATTTAATTTAAATGATGTGAATATTTCAATGTAAACATATATCAAAACTATTATTAATATTTTAGTTGTAAATGATATACAACGTAAAGAAATTGTAAACATTTTTGTGTAAATTGTAATTAAACTTCTCAACTTCAAAGGCGCAAATACTCCTATTAAAATCAATAAGGAAATCCTACGATAATAGACAAAGCTCCAATTAACGGTATCTAGTCCCCGATGCGATATTGCTCGTAAATTAATGAGTGCCGTTGTAAGACAAATGTTCCACTCCTGGACACATACTAACACGATAAGTTACTGGAAACGATTACGTGGGTATTGAAAATTATTTTTAGTCCAGATTAAAAAGAGTAGTTACATAGTGTTCGAAAAGTAATCAATGAATTTTTACAATTTAAGTATTTTTAAATTACTTTAGAGGTAATTGGTAGTTTAGTGTATGATATGATTAAGGATGAACAAACAATTATTATGCAAATTGCGGTACACCTGTTCACTGATTTGCGCGGTACTTAAATTACATGATTTTGCTATGACACGATTTTTAAATCACAGCGCCGGTCTTATACTAATAGATAATCTACCAGTAATAGAATAAAGCCAAGTTTATTTTTATTGTAATTTGAATATCCTGTTTATTAAATAATTAACATTATGACTTGGTCTCTCATTATTGTTTGCTACTAATAATAAACATTAATTATGAAGTACGTTTTAACAATACATAAAATAAACATCGTTACAAACACACACTGACATGAACTCTGGAACTTTTTAAGACTTTGTCTTGCTTTGCTTTTAGACTATTACAACGACTTCAGAGTCAGCTCGCAGATTTTGAATTTGTAACATCTGAGATCCGTCAGAAAAGTTATTTTTGAAGACTATCACTATTCAGCGGCATCTTATAGATCAAGCCAAATGCAGAACTATATATAATATTAAAAATAATAAAATGAAGCAATAACTGTGATTTAATTAACTTTTATCAGTTGTTAATATTATGTCATTGCTCTAATAGGGTAAACGCAAGTTTTCTGTTTGTATGGTAGTACCATCACTGCCACTACTTATATAATATGATATAATATGACGTACCACTAATATAATATCTTATTTATTAACCCGATATTACTATTGATATAAAAGAGATAAAACAGTAATGGAATATTTTTATCTACGTCTTTTCCAATTAATAATACATTGAAAATGTTTCAAACAATTGCAATTTTTTTTATAAATGTTATGAATTATAGCCGCTGTTGAAATTGAAATGTATGTATTTTGTTTAATCGAAACCTCGGTTTAAAATTATAGCCGCAGATATTTCTCGAAGGCAGATTGACTGTTCCATTGAAATTAATATCCGTTTAAACCGGACTAGATCAAGTTTTAATTAAGGCAAATATCTCGTCGAGAATTGCGATGTGGACATATCCTAATAGTGTTTAGTCTGTGGTAACCAATATGTGATATTCCCTTTCAGTAACCGTAAATTTTAATATCAAATTATAAATTCGTATACAGGTTTTTATGATGATTTTCTTGATTTAGAATAATGAATACTAGTGATATGTGTAGTATAAATGAAACCAATTTTCCTTAATTTCGCGGCCAATTTCCAGCGTAAAATAAAAGTAAATTATCACACATAGTTATCAATTGGCACCGTGATGTTGTGATTTACTGCTTATCTTGTAACCTGGAGATTCTGGATTTGATTACCGGGTCACACGAGTGGTGGAATCAGGGTGGCAAAAGGATTTTTCGGGCCCGCTTGACCAACTACCACCTGCAATGTTATCCTGCTGCTATAACAGCATTGCTGTATTCCGGCAGTCATACAAATAAGAAGTATTTTGGGCGAACACGTTTTACAATTTATAGCCTCATTGTTACTTAACAACAGGTTAAACCGAGGTTGAATGTTAGTCCATAATCGATAAAAAACACAAAAGAATCCTTAATATTTTAGTTCGTAATACCTTTTAAAACGAAGCGTTAGAGATTCTTAAATTTACAGCACAATCTTTTGATCTAAATCACGTAATCATCCCATTTGATGTTACGCAAAAATGTGCTACATACATTTTTCACTTATACAAATGTTGGGGTTTCAAAAATTAAACAAAATAAAACAACCGTAAATTAATATGATATACCAGGATATAAATTTATTTCCCCAGGAATATTTAAAGTCGACAAAATACGTAAATAATAGAAAATATTTTCAAAATAACTTTTAAATCAAAATACTATAAAAACATTATTGCTATAAAAGTTTTGGTATTCACAGTAAACTCATTTGAGGTCCCTTTCACTTGCTTAAATTCCCGTTATTCGCATACCCTTCTTGCCGACGACTTGCCCTCTCTTGTCATTAAGAATGGGCACGCAAAGGGAAATTATCTCCCTGAACCCTCCCGAAGGCGCTAACTGGCACCTCGCATCGAGTGTACTCTACAGCGATTACTAAATTATACGGATCGGTAGCATTTTCTTAATGAAATATACTTTATATAGTTTTCATTGCTTCTTCGCTGTACAGAATACGGCATAATACATACAAAACATACAAAAGTGAAAAAGTATGAAGTGATTGGCTCATTGGTATAATGGTTGTAATCCTGCCTCTTACACCAGGGATCGCGGGTTCGATTCCCGTTCAGGACAAATATTTATGTGATGAACATTTGTTTTTGTTCTACGTCTGGTTGTTTATCTATATTTAAAAATATCTGCATATATATATTGGACTCTGATAACCCATATTACAAGTGCTGTTTAGCTACCTATCTTGAGATCAGAGTACTGTGTGTGCAATGTCCCAGATATTTATATTAATATTTATTTATATAGTTTATAATAATCTTTAAGGGAATTTCTTGCAACAAATCGGTACAAAATAATATACAAACTCGTTTAGTTTTTAGATGTCTATACAAAACTAAATATATCTGCCGTAACAAAGCATCAATATTGCAGATTAATTGACATAGAAGGTGTTAGTAAAATATGCGGCAGGTAGTAAAATAACTGTGTTACCATCAAAACTCCACTACTTATGTGGCCTTGGAAGAGAACCCATGTATTACAAAGTAAGCAATAAATCGCTGCGGCGCAGACGCAATGTTATATAAAGTATTAACGGCCAGAGAATATTTTTTAACATCTGAAATGAACAAAATCAGCGTGAACCGTGACTAATCTTTAATTCTGTCCCTCCATTTACGAGCTGGAACAATAATTGTTTTTCCGAATGAACGCTTCAAACTAACAATTGGTTAGTTGGCAACCCTCCATCCAACCCTCCCCCATGTTACGGTTACCAGTAATGGGAACGCTGGAATCAACGGTATGTTCACATGAATTGCAAATGTAAGCGTTAGCATTCTATTATTAGAATGTCGGATATTATATTATATGCGAGAAATTTCATAATCCATTTTATGTTGGGTACGAAGTGATAATTGTTTTTATATTAAATTATTTTTGTATTAATTATGCATTAAGACATTGCATTTGATATGCGTAATCGTTTATAGTCAGAAAACCTAGCATGTAGGATATAGTAACAAGGATTTTAAAACAAAATGGTAAATTTTATGACATAAGTGTTTGATCAAAATTTGGACGTATTTGCTATTGACGAATAATAAACTTGCGAAACGCGGACAGATCTGAAACAAAAGTTTTGTGTTTCAATCAACGACACTGTGGCTTAAAATGCCGGGAAAGAACTGTATTAAGTCGAAAAAGATAAAGGACAGAATACAATTGAAGAATAATTTACGCTTGATATAAGAATTATTTTAATTTCAGTAATCTAACTTTAATTGAAGATATATTTTTCCGTATTATCACTACAAATACCTTAAAATCTAGAAATGATATATGAGAACAAGTTAAAGTATGCAGAAGTAGACAATATCCACATTTGTAATAATAGAATGAATAAGGGCGAGTGGCAAGAGATTTACTATCACGTGAGATGTTATTGAATATTGGTAAATATAAAACCTCCACAAATTTTCTACAAATGTAACTTGTATGGTATGTATATTATGCTTGCATTACACATAAACCGAGCAGTTATACTTTTAATAATGAAATTAGGAGATGAATAGTTATTAAAATTAAAATGAGTATTAGAAGTGAAACCCGATGAGAGATAAATTCTTTAAAACTGGGGCGCATTCCATCACAAGAATATGCTCTTAAAATTATAATAGAACAATTTTGATGATTTATAGACACTTTATTAATAAACTTCTTGTTAAGAATCCTCCGGCCTCCTCGTTCGTGCTTTCGCGGAGTAACTTTGGCGATGCTGGAAGCTAATTTTCGTGTTATGGTTAATTTTCCTTGTTTATGCGAAAACTTGTGCAGTTGCGGATAGAGAAGCATTGGTATACATTATAGATTCGGACTCTGTCCACAAGATTTCCATTTCGATAAACTTCACAATTAAATTCACCAAAGTGCGGCTGTGTATAGAGAATGGTGATCACATCCATCATATGAACTGCTCTCATCTCTGTTTATTGTACTGTACGAAAAGGTATTGTTTCTACAAAGGTAGGATATGTACAAACATAAAGAAAAGATGCTTATATACATGATATATACAATCGGCAACCAATGTTGATAATCATTCTTTTTTATTTATAAAATATCGTGACTAATGGTTTACTTGGTGATATTGATATATACAAGTATGTGATACACCTGCTTATAAGTATGAGACTGTAAAAAGAATTTAAACAGTATCACATTGCAAGACAAGATTGTACATACTGTTTCACTAGTAATTTTCCTACATCTCTTTTTGAACATAAATAAAATGCAATGTAAATCGATTTAGTGCTTATTATTTTTTTTACCACTAAAACGGCAAACAAGCTTATGGCAAGTCGAATAATGAGCGGTTACCGTAGCCTGTTAAACACTAGCAACAAATTAATTTTATATTATAATAAAATTGTTAAATAATGTAATTTATAAAGTTTATTTAAAATCGTTGTTACGTATTTACATAACCAGATTCGGTTGAACTGCTCATTTTTTTCAAATGCGATGGGAAGTAATTTTGTGAAAACGTGCTTCTAAAATAAATTATTCATAGGCGACAAAACGCCTCAAGCCGCGTATTCATTTCATTTCTAAATCTGAATTCTACATTATTTTTTCGATGATGCTAATGCTGCTTTTAAGATAATATCATAACATTTTAATTTAAGACCAAAAAAATTAATAAATTTAATTACTTGCTTATTACACGCTTAGAAATTCGTTCACAATTTATGATTAATGCAATATAAACTAATAAAAATAACATATTATACGTTATTTGCAAAACTACAATAGTTAAGGTAAAAGATGTTTATTTTTGAATGGCGACTTTTCTTGTAGTATTTTTGGTTCATTAAATTATTTTTAATACTAGTTAAATATTTATATATAATAGCAATAATACTTGTTGTCTTTTTATCTTTCTGAATTTTTGGCTGTAAATAAAAATGTTATAACGTGCCGAATAATATTACATATATGATTTAAATTAATGACAAATATTTCACACATATTGTTCAAATACACTAAAATTAAAATTAATTTAAAAATTAGCGATTTTGAATATTACAGTGGTATTTTTTTTATTATTAATTGTATATTACGGATATAAATAATTGTACAAAACATTTAAATTAATAACTCATTAATATTAATATATAATAATAATCAAGTAATATATATCATTACTTTTAAGCAATTGATATTTAATTAATATTTCTATCAACGAAATCATGACCTATAAATTTCGATTACCACTCTCTTAAAGTTTAAAGCAATTTCGTGAAAGCGCACCTCATATAAATTATTCATTTCTTAAGTAGTCCTTAAAGTTGAGTGTATTTCACGATCGTATCCGTGTGTTTCGCGGGCAATTATTTTTTTATTAAAATTAATTACTTTCTAAAAACTTTTTTTTTTAACTTTATACGTATACTATATATACGTATTTAATTTTATACGTAACTATAATCTCACCGTTTGTTAAGTTATGGTGCGGTTTTATGAGATAAAGCGTACATGCATATAAACCATTTTTTCACTTTTGTCTTGACCATAATATCAAGAGTAACTTATTTTTTGTTAAGATATTAGTAATTGTTTTGTAGCCGTGGCATTTTTTTTAATTGTATACTTCATATAGTCGCTGCAAAATTACAAAATTCATCATTAAATAATTAATTAAACAACCATTACATTTGTAAAAAACGAAGCACTGCTAATTTTGTTTTAATTAATTGTTCTATTTGTTATCAACTGGTTACTGCGATGCGTAAGTATTTTAGATTGAGACGAAATGAATATCTAATCATGCCTGTCTACGGTTTGTTACTAAGATGTTATCTATACTCCTTTTCAGGGCTCATTAACAATCACGATAAGGTCCCATATGGAAACGATACCCTGATCAACGGCCGTTCGTTGTCGCTATACCTTTTTCGGTGTCACTTTTTTATCATGCCGCTCTGGAGGTTTTATTGTGACTATTTTTGTTTTCGTGTTCGATTAGCTGAACTGAATGTAAAGTAGATCGTTAAAACCGTGTATTCGAATGAGTGTTATTTAAATTTATATTGAAATATTTCAATATGAAATTTTTGATAGAAATCCAATTCGATAAGTGGTTAACTAACCTCATTTTAATGAATATAACTGAAGTAATGAAATGAAAATGTTTTAAATTAATCGTAATTTAATTTTTTTCATGATAACTATGTAATAATATTGTATAGCGAGTTAATATTTAGCCGGTGATAGCATTTTTAAAATAATAAATTTACGAATCAACGTTTTGACCTATTAATTATTGGAGATGTCATTGCGAAATATTTATTAAATACGCTCTAATTTATACGTGAAAGTAATTAATATAATGGTACATCAATTATTTAATAGTTATACAAATAAATTGTTGTTTTATCAATATTATGCTTTAAGCTTTCAAACTTTATACATCCACAGATAACCTTAATATATTGAGGTCTGTTAGAAACACGAAGTAAGATAACACGATAACGCGTGAGAAACGTAAACGGTTGTTTTGAATTGCTTCTAATATAGTATCGTTAGTGAATGACTTTATAGTTGTGACGTAATACATTGTTATATAATATAACAAAGTATCACGTAACTTGTACTCTCCAGTGAGGTTATATTCACTGTATTAAAACTATAAATTTTCTCAGATATCTATGCTTATTGAGACATTAAATTTTTAAGAAATTTGTACACTACATACCCTTGTAATAGTTGTATCTGCACTTGGCCTTATTTTCTCGTGTTAATAACTGCGTTAACAATTCCACCGAAGTTGGTGAAACATGCTTGAACAAAATACTATGGTTCGGACTGAACTGAATCACAGCAACGCTGTTATGGTGGTAGGTTGATATAAGGTTGACTATAGCCACTGGGTTCTACTTATATATTTACAATAATTTATAAAGATTTGCCTAGTTTCTACATTTTCTAATAGTATACTTAAATTATTTTCACTTATCTTAGTTTCTAAAATTATTTTAGCTTCGTATCTCTCTTCGGCAAAAATAGGGCAACCAGTTATGATATGGAAGATATTTTCATTGGTCTCGTCACAGATGCGTACTAATTTTTTTAATAATCTGATAGGCTGTTTCTGCGTCTGGGAAGAATTTCTTGGTTGTGCTTGCTGTACTATTTTCAATCGATTCCAGTCTGATCTGGCGTTTGACGTATGAAATCGGACACATGTCATCACAAGCCACTGGGTTCGCAAAGATTCACCATCCAAACTTCACCAAATTAAGAGGTCCCGTAATCTAAGCAAGGTTCTTCGTGTCACGAAACGTCAATAGTCGTTTCACTACAAAGTCAATATAAATTTTAATATACATTTTTTTAATTTACCAATGAATTTATTTGCCGCATAGAATACATATAATATAAATATCGTATCAGTTCTCTGATTGAACGCGGCACTCTTTCAAATGCTATTGCAAGCAATTTTGTGAAATCGAGTCTCTTAAATAAATTATTCATTGACGATGAAGCGTCTCAAGTTATCTATCCGGTTCGTTTTTCGTTCTTAAATTTTGCGGAAAAAACTTTTCAATTTTCGGCAAGAATTACTTTTTCATAAATATTAAATTTATAGATTTCAAATAAAAAAAGTCTTCTTAGGGATAAAAGCATTAAAACTTCGTTAATTATGAGTTCTTCAATCTGAAACTGCTTAAAATCGTTTGTAGATTATTGTCAATTCACTGTTAACTATTGAAAACTATCTTATTATACAAGAATACGAGTACATTGAAACCAATTAGTACGAGGACGTGTTATTAAGCGAAATCTGATTATAGTTACTCCAGAAGAGTGACAAAGATTTTAGAATGTAGAATAGAATAGTCTTTATTGCATAAAAAAAAATACTCATGTATCAAAATAAAAGAAAGTAACTGTTACAAATAGAGCGAAGTAAAAGAATACGTTAGCAGTGCAAAAGGCGGTCTTACTGCTGAAACCAGTCTCTTCCAGACAACCTTGAAATACAATTAATAAATACTCTTGAAAACAATACGAAGACAAAGGATGTAAAAAATAATAAATAATAATTTATTACATAGATTTGTACTAAAGTTGCTTATATAATAAATTAGTACGCCTCCTTAAAGTATTTTTTTAATCATCCAGTATTCGTTAACAGATTCATCACACGTACCTTTTTAGTGTCTCTGTCACGCAGCTCTCGACCGTAACTTATATTTTATAGTGGCTGCGTAATTGTCACGCAATTGTCTGAAAGTATTTTTAATACGAAGTGTAATAATTTTTTGTACTCTTCATTATTTTGTAGTAAGTATAAATAAAATTTATTTCTTGCGTTGTTACGTTGACACTGTTATTATAAGATTTATACCAACGTTTATTTTTTTTTCTTAATTTATACAAATTGTGTAATTAAATCGAATTTTTATTGTTATAAAATTAATAAATTACAATATTAACTGTTTACCAACTAAGTAAAATGAAGAAAAATCAACACGGATATTTCTTAATAAATTAAACAAAAAGAAATCTGCTGTTGCTTTACTTTGATCTTTATATACTTTATTATAATAAATTTTTTTTCGGTTACCGTTTAACACTTGGCCTCGATTTCGTGTGACCTTAAGTAACAATGAGATCCAGAATATTTCTAGCTCTCACATGTATGACTGCCGAAACAGAACAATGCTATTATCGCGGAAATTTGATATTAAGACCATACGAGTACAGACTCCGATATACCTGTGACTTGAGAATAGAACCCAGGACCTCCGCGTTACAAGGCAAACTCTTTATCCCGGAAGCAGTCAAAGTTCAGCTCAAAAAGTTCAGGAACCAGGGGTTTTAAGTTTTCGAGAAATGCAAAGTTTTTAATAAAATATCTTTATTTTATCTCAGCTTTATCTGTTCTTATCTTTATCGATAGTAACAGTTCGATACCTGCCTCAACGTAGCGAATAAAGTATTGGTTCTCCACCTCTAATAAATATTCTATGTCGTAATTGGGTCCCCTCGGAATTGAAAGGCGTTCCGGATTCGGACTTTAACCCTTCACATAATTCATTGCATTGACAAACAAAATTAGTCAATAACTTTAAAAAATACTGTTAAAAAAGTGAACACTATTTTAAATTGTTAACTACCTTTCGAATTATAAAAGATTTTGATTTTAAATATATATTTTTTTATTAACGTATACTCGTATGTATATTATTTGCAAACAAATATCCCATAAAAAAGCTAGGAAATAATCATGTTAATTACTTATATTTCATTTATAAATTTTATTATTAAATCAAAAGAGCATCAAAACAAGTAGAGCGATAAAATTGGTAGTAAAAACGAAGCTTGCCCATAACAACGTGGCATTATATTTACCACATAATACTCATCATTTTGAAAGATAACACTAAACATCGTTACCTCCGAAATTTTTTGAATCAAACTCTATTTTTAACTTTTGTGGAACAGAATGCAACGCGCGTTATTAATCCGGGCTGCCAACTTTTTAACCCACATTATATGTCTTAATTAACGTAGTGCGCGACCCATTTAAAGTAAACCTTATAAGATATTATCATAAGACAATATGTTTGGCTGCTAAGTATAATATGGAAATAAACATGAGTTGAACGACGTTATAATGAGCTTAATACATCTTAAAGAGATTGTGACTGAAAATAGCTTATGTAAATAAATCATAATTAAGAATTATATGTGCAATTAAACTTTACAAACTAGGAGATACAGATAAAGTTCAAAAATAGACATTAGTGTTTTCAAATCTGAAAATGTATTGAAAAAACAAGTACATAGCCTAATAATTACAATTTACTAAGATGCAAATCCGATTAAAAATATCTGGTCCAAGACTTATACACGCTTTAAATAGAAAAAAAAATTAGTTGGCCAAATTCTTTTTATCGATATATCTCATCAGGTTGTCGAAAACATGAAAAATCTTTTGCTTGCCTAATATCGAGGAACATTTTATTCTAAGTTTTCGTTCCGGTACAATACGCGACATATTTACGAGCTGTGATTCATAGAAAACATGTATTACGAAATATAAATCTGTCATGAAAGTCAACGCCCGGTCACAAGTTGCAATTTACGATCACGTGCTCTGAATACTTGTTAGGAAAGTTTTTTTTTTACTCGTACGTATCATAATCTCATCATTGTAACGTTTTTATGAAGGCATATTTTGTCAACATTATTTATAGAACTTTCCCATTTTTTATGAGTTAATACTTAATTAAGGTTATTTATTCTTTACTGTATACACGTGAAGACATAACATATACAGAAAATACAAAAGAATAAAGGGGTAAATACAAAAGAAAAAAGTAATGATAAGCGGTAAGTAAAGTAAAGTAACAAAAATGCAAAAAAAAAAATTTTTGCTTCTTCGGTCCTTTACTACTTCCTAGCTAAAAAATTGTATAAATAGGACGTCATTTGGAGGAGCTACATTCAATTGAATACCAGTAGTCGGAGTGACAACACGAAAATGGAGAAACACGAAGTGAGATGCGTCATCAAGTACCTCTGTTTGAAGAAAATGTCTACTAAAGATATACACGCTGATTTGGTGACATTGGGGGACTCTGCTACTCCATCTTCTACGGTGGCATGGTGGTGCAAAGACTTTAAGGTGGGTAGAACATCCACAGAATATGAACATCGCGAGGGACGCCCAACCACGCCCCTTACTGAGGAAAACGTGAAAAAAAATCGTAGATATCGTATTAACAGACCGAAGATTAACCGTCGGACATTTAGCTGAGGTCACAGGGATCTCATATGGTAGCATCCAAAGCATTTTAATCAGCAAAATAGATATGAAGAAGGTCTCCGCGCGTTGGGTACCGAGAGTGGTTAACAGACGAACAAAAGAAAAAGTGAGTTGACATTTCAAGAGCCAATCTTGCGAAGTTCCAGTCTGACCGACAAATTTTTTGTCTCGATTTCTGACCATGGATGGAACATGGATCCATCATTATGATCCTGAGACCAAACAACACTCGATGACTTGGTAAAGGCCATCCTCTGCGACGCCGAAGAAGTTCAAAGTCGAGCTCGGCGGGCAAGGTTATGGCGTCTGTTTTCTGTGATGCTGAGGGAATCATAGTTGTTGATTACGTGGAAAAGGGAGCTTCTATAACGGGATCGTACTACGCTGATCAAATAAGATGACTGCGAGAAGCCATAAAGGAAAAAAGACAGGGCAAACTATGCGCGAAAGTCCTGTTTCATCAGGACAACGCTCCTGCACACAAAGCCGAAGTTGCGATGGCTGCCATTCGAGAACCAGGCTTCGAACTGGTCGAACACCTTTTTTTTTTTATTTACGCGGGGTAAAATGCATTGCTGCAACATACCCCCCCGTGGGAAGGGGGCGTGTGTGGGGCTACCGGCGCCCTGAAAAGAGCAGTTTTCCTGGAAATTGGCCCAGGGGCTACCCACTAAAGACCCCGCGGCGGTAAACCGCTAGTCCTCACTGCTCCCTCCCCCTCCGCCATCCCAGACTCAATCCTCATCACCCGACGAGTCGGGCGACGAAGACGAGGCAAGGGCTGCATCACGGGATGAGCCGGGCAGGGTCAT
>DWQX01000923.1:0-33766 GCA_018245475.1 Pharmacophagus antenor
ATATATATATATATATATATCTGTATTTATTCTTCTAAGGATAACGGCGGCGGTGAAAATTATTATTTAAAAAAATAAAAATATGTAAAATGGCAAATAATTAAATAATGGAACGAAACAAGTTAATCTTTTTAATAATAAGAAAATTTCATCTTTAATTACACCAGGATAGAACCATCTGTCTGTCTGTCAGCAGATTTTAAATACGTAGAAATATACCTTTGTAAAATTTGAGTTTACCAAAAAAAATATTCAAATATAATATTATTTGTAATTTAGTTTTAATAATTTTAAATGCCTTCGTGGCACAGTGGTTTACCCGTTACCTGGTAACGCGGAAGTCCCGTTTTCGATCCCGGGCCATAAAAATAACGGAGCCTAGATGGTGGTAGAGTTTTTCAAACCCGCCAGGCTAGCTAACACCCTCAACGTCGATTTGCCGCCATAACAGCATTGCTGTGTTCCGGCAGGGCGTATATGTGAGAGCCAAATGTATTCTAAGCAAACCGATAAAAAAAAACTACAATTAGAGAAAATACTCTAGACAATTGTACTCAGATTCTCTATAATGTATTTTTAGTTCAATCCCTGTTCAAATGCAATGTTCTTAATTGCCTAATAGCAATGAATTTTACACTTTTACCTTCAAGTGTTTATGTGTAAATAATATCTCTTAATAACTATTTTGAAACTTTTCCTTGCCATATGTTGTCATAACGAATGTCATTTAGCCCTTTTTTTTAAGCTACCGACACATAAAATATTGCTAGGCCCCAGTTCATTGTATGGTCAACTTTATTGTGAAATAATAAAAGCTGGAACACGCGTATAATTTTATTAATTACGTGCACGATGATGATGACAAATTTATATAAAGTACAGAGAAATATTTAAATTTTAAGTATATGAATAACTTCATGCAAAGCAATATAAACATTATGTAAATTATAAATAAAATTGGTTTATTTCACGTATGTTCTGGAATCGACTATTATAGCGGAATTGAGTCTCTTCCGATTCTGCTCGATTTTTTCTATTTGGACCATAAGGTTTTACAAGAGGAAACCAGTGTTGGGTCCAATTGAATTGCTCTAATATAGTTTGTGGTCGTTTCTTAGGTCAAGTGGTCAGAAATTAGAATTATAGTAGTTACAAAAAAATAAGCATCGTTAAGAAACACGATGTGTCTATTGCAATGTTACACTTAGGTTTGTAAACTTTTTTATGGGCACAATACGTAAACGAGCGTCGAGTTTATGTAATGGAAAGTGATCACTGTCACCCATAGACAGTCACAACACCCGAGGAGTCGCAGTGGCGTTGTCAAATTTTAAGATGAGAGTAAGCTCTTTTCTTGAAAGTTCCATAAACATATCGATCCGGAAATACTACCGGCGACAAGTAATTCCACAGAGTTATGCGAGGTAAAAAGTTACGCTTAAAATGCAGTGTAATATTGCCAATAACTCAAGTGGTAACGATGGAATTTGGCGTTGTGTTGTGTACTCCGATGTTGGAATAATTGTAATGGTGGTAGAATTTATATAAAACAAAAGAAATGCTACATCTTTTAATTAGGCCAGAGTAAGGCGATAAGTAAGTACTTGGCCGTTGATCGTTCGAGCTGCTCTCCGTTGTATGCGGTCAAATGAAAGAAGTTGGCACTGAGTTGTACCCGCTCAGAGATGGGAGCAGTTTTCTATATGGGGTCAAACTCGTGCTTTATAAAGAAGCACGCAATAAGCTAGAATGATACACTGTTGCCCTAAAAAGAACACACCAGACTCTTTGGAAGCCATCTTGGATTTTTCTTCCAGATGACTACCGAATTTAACATCGCTTGATATGTCAACACCAAAGATTTCAATGCTTGTAGAGGCCCTAAGGGTTTGTTCATCAAATGAGGGATAACAAGGAAGGGACTATTTTTGGTGGTGAACACGCAAACTTTTAACTTTTTTTGTGGAAATAATTCGAACTTATTTTTTTTATTACAGGGTGTTTCTTTTATTTTATTTTATATTAATAAATATAATTTTTAAGTCAAAACCACAATAAATTTGAAAACAGTAATGAAACTTTATTAATTACCGTTCATGAATTATTTTTATTATCTAATTTTTCTTTTGATTTGCTTTCGTTGATTTTAACCCAAACTTACATCTTATACTTAATGGGGAGCCAGTGTTTCAACAACGCTTTGATTGCCTTGTTCTTTTAATTCAAGCTTAAAAGTATGTATTATACATCCCTGTGCTAGGGATTTAGTACGTTTTATTACTATTCAAAGTAATATGGCAAGTAAATTTATTTATACTTAAATAAATGACACTAATTCTAAAATTTTTGAAATTTAAAAAATTCACTTTACGAAAAATATTAAAACAGAAAATATTTTTTTATTAATGGACCGACACTTGGACGTTAATTTCATATGATGTTAAGCGACTGTGAGGCCGTAAATGGCAAAGCGTGTTCGCCGAAAATTGTTTGCTCAAGTTTGTTTCACATCTTTAATTTCTTGATTGACTTTGACTATTTTATTTAATTCAATTGTTCAAAATAAGAAAAAAAACACTTTACTACTTGTTCTTTGTCATGTTATTATATTCTGTACTTATATAACAGGTATAAATATTTACTATAAATAAGTTACTGTGCTTCAAAATCTATAAGTATTTTAATACTACAAAAGTAATAATTCTTATTTTAACATAAAAATCCGTAACCTGCATTTTGATTATAAAATATGAACAAACATCGATTCCTATGTTGAATACTATTACACCTTAGAAGAAATTTTTCTGGCACTGATTAAGTCAATACTTGGTTTCAAAACAAGGAACCGTAATTTTAAACTGTTTGAATATCTATTGGACATTTTAAAGAGCCTATTTAATTTTGTATAAAATGTATTATGACAACAGACAATGCTGCTGGCCAGCTTTATAGACAAACTATCCACTTAATCTTTAACAGATACATATTTAGGCATCTATGTTACAAGCTTGAGTAAGTTTATTATCTACCTGCTACAGAGTAATCTAAAGATCATTACCAGGTTTACAAAAAATATAAAGTAATCCCGAGAAGAGTCCATAAGTCACTTGTTACGCTACATGTAAAAAATTTTATCATTACTGTTTCATGTTGTAAGTAAATAAAAAGAGTGAAAAAAGGCAGGTGGATCAAATATAAATTTAACTTTTCAATGATATCCTTTGAAAAAATTGGCACCACAATAAGTTTTTGGGCACTTGAATAGTTATTTGTCATCATTAATAAAACTATAAAGATAATTTAAAAATTTATTCTTTCTATGAACAGCACAGATTAGACATTATATAGGTTTAATCTTAAAATGAAGTCCAATTAGGGAAAATACAAGACATTTCAGATCTTGCACTAAGTAGTAAAAACACCGAAGGCCTTCAGGATCCCTCGACTGATTAACATCAACAAGGGAGCCTGTTTTTGATGTGGTGAATGAAATATGTTCTTCACCAATCACTATTTCCAACTCCTGCAAAAAATTCAATTATTATATTAAATTTTGCTAGTTCAAATTTGCATATATTGTCATTTTAGTATATATTTATTTAATCCCTATATGTCTGGAATAAAGACCTTAATCATATTAATCCTTAATACATACCAATGACCACTACTTTGACTGCCTCCATAGTGCAGTGGTTTACCCTCTTGCCTTGTAACACAAAAGTCCCAGGTTCAATTCCCAAGCCACAGGAGTAGTGGACTCTGAATGGATTTGGGCTTTTCTATACCCACCTGGCTAGCTACCACCCTCCATATCATTCTGCTGCCATAAGAGCATTGATGCTTTCCGGTAGTCATACACATGAAAGCCAGAAGTATTCTCTGTGAAAACACTTCACCATCTATAGCCTTATTATCACTTAAAATCAAGTGAAATCGAAGTGTTAGCCCATAACAGATAAAAAAACTATAAAAATTGATTAAGTCTTACAAAAGTTCAAATCCTGTAGTACCATCACCTGGCAACTTAAAACAAAATGGATAATTAAGCACATTACTAAAAAATTATTAACTCTCATTATTCATTAATAATATTTATAAATCATATAGCAGATTAATTGTTTATAATTTATTTAAATATAAATCTCAGTTTTTATTTACAGTATTCTAAATTTTTATTACTAAATATTAAAAAACAAGAGGAATAATATTAAATAGAAATATAAAAAATTAACCAAGTGAACAGTACAGTAGTAAATAAAAAGTGCATTATTCAACTATTCCTTTTTTATTTAAATAAGCAAAAATACTATTAATAAAATGTTTATGCAAAGCAATGTAGTGCAAGTGGATTTTGATTTACCATTTCCTACACAGTTTATGTTTCAACTCAAAGACATTATCTCTTTGATCAAGTTATAGGAAAATTATCACAAGTGTAAAATTTTTATACTTTAATTACTTACTTGCCTGCCCACTCGATCGGGTTGTGGCCAAAGGCGATCATCTTCATGCATTATTTCGGAATCAACTATAATTCTTTTTAATTCTTCCATTACGCACGGATGTACATATGCTTCTTTTCGTATCATTGTATCATTTTTGTAATTAGAGTTATTAGCGTAACGAAGTTTTCCATCCGGGCGAAATTCAAATTCTAAAAATTCGTGTCCAAATTTACCTTTATGCCCTACATAGTATCGAATGTAAAAATCAGTAGACATGATTAAAATGTTACATCGATTATTCAGTTCAGTTTTGTTGATTGTTTAGTGGAATTGATTATTTAAATGTCTGGTTTTTTGTGTCTTTAAAAATACAATCACACTGGATAACCACAAAACAAAATTTGTGTCACTTTGACCGGTGCGACGCTTTTACTTAACATATCTATAAAAGAACGCGTACGCTTATTGACATAGACATGTAGAATGAAATACGAGATTATGATTTAGTAGTTTAAAAAAAATTGTAAGCATTTTATATATTTATTACAAAATTAGGACAAAATAAATGTTTTCAAGTTGGTTATTTTACGTAAAAATATGTTTTGCTACAAGAATTATATTTAATTACTTTATTGTCTATTGAATTCGCTAAGAATTTTACTTCAAAATCCAAAGAATATTGGCATTAAGGTAATAGTTTTGAGATAAAATAGCTAACTTAGTCGCTGTTAAAAAGATTAGAGATTTATATATTCAAAATATATCTGCAATTTTTTTTAATACTGGAGAAATTTCTGAAGTCCTTTTAAAGTCTTTACACTATCTACAGAGCAGAAAATTTAAATGGTAGCAATTTGTCTTCATTAAAATATGTTAGGAGTTTTTATTAACTAATACTTCCTCCTTTTTCTGTTTCTTTTTTTGAATTTCTTATGTCAAGACTTTCTCTTTCGCCATCATTTGTTTAAGTTGTTGTTGAATAAGCGCAGCAGTTTTGTGTTCTTCTAGTATAAATAGTCTTATATTTTCTTTCTAAATAAGTGTTTGTAATTATGTTTTATCGTTCTAAGTAAAGGTGAAACATAAGTAAAATTAGTTACTAAAAGGGCGCTCATTTTACGCGGTCCTTTTCTTTCTACAAAAAAGTTCAAACATTAATGTCTTCAAAAAATTATTCCTCGGTTACTATATATTACAAAAACTTTAGAAAAAAATATAACTTCTTGTATTTGTGCAATATAATATCAGATTGCATGAGAAAACCTGTTTGAAAAGTAATATTGTCGATTTGTGTTATAGACATCTTTCCGTAGATTATAGAGCCATAGTGGTTTATTATTCTATCCGTCAAACAAATCTTTTCTTTTTGACCCAGGCAAGATGGGTGAGTTGTTCAGAATTATTTTAAAGCAATATCCATTAAAATCATTAAAGTGGCAATGATTTATTAATAATACATATATTTCAGAAACTGTGCGTTGTTTTAATATTATATATGAGCTTATATTTTCGATTTAGATTTCATTATAATTAATATTCCTATGGAAGATGTGATTTGTCTTATTTGTGCATAAAATAAAAAACTTCCATTAATGTGCAGGTATCAGTCGTGATCATTGGCATAAGCGTAGGGCAACAGGCGGCAAACGAGCTCCTATCCGTAAGAAGAGGAAGTATGAGTTAGGTCGCCCGGCTGCCAACACCAAGGTATGACACATAACCTTAAATACTGTTAAACATTTAAACAAGTTTATCGAATTGTTCGTTTTTTATGAATTTGTACATGCATTTTGTATTGATTTTAATTGTAGCTTGGCTCCCAACGTATTCATCTGGTTCGGGCTCGTGGTGGTAACATCAAGTACCGTGCTCTCAGACTTGATACTGGTAACTTTTCATGGGGATCAGAATGTGAGTTAAATTTTTGTTAATGTCAATGTCGTTTTAAATTACTTACTGCAGTGGTTGTACTGTTCATTGCTGTGCTGATTCTATTTATAATTTGTTTTAAATAATTTTTTTCTTCAACATAAGATTTTTCAATTCATAACTTTTTATTTATTTACAATCCATTCACATTAAGTTGAATAGCAAATTTTTAATATTTATTTTCAGTTGTCTATAAGCATAATGTTAATTACAGGTGCAACCCGCAAGACTCGTATTATTGACGTTGTTTACAATGCTTCCAACAATGAGCTGGTGCGCACTAAAACTCTGGTGAAGAATGCCATTGTAGTGGTTGATGCCACACCATTCAGGCAGTGGTATGAATCCCACTACCTGTTACCCCTTGGCAGAAAGAAAGGTGCCAAGCTGGTAAGTTTAATTCTTAATAATTGTAAATTTTTACCCTGTGTTGTCAGCCAAAGAAATCTTACTATATAATTATTGATGTACATTTAATTTTTTTATAAAAATTGTTATTAGATGTTGCTGCTTTTATTCATAGGTTATATGAGGAACTGTAAAGGCAATTTCTTTTGATTGTGTAGGTATAATTAAAACTTTACATAGAAATTACTTAAAAATTTGATGTTTAATAGTGTTACATAGGAAAAATATGAAGAAGTAAAGAATTAACAAAAAAGTGTCAAAGTGGCTTATAAAATGTGTTTGGAATTTAGTGTGATGATCATCTTTAAGAAGCAGCTGATTTTGTTTTGTAGTTGTAATCCACCAAATGTGCAAACTACTTCAAATCCTTTTTGAACGAATATGAAAAAGAAAATTGATATTTTTTTACACAGTGAGAAATGTCTGAAAGTTTATTATATTAATATGTAGTTTTAAATTGTGATGAAAAATATTGCGTGTCAATTGAAATTTTGTGATATGAAAGTATTTGGATACTGACAATTATAACATTATTTTTTTAATATTGCTCTATGATGTTTATTTTCATTGTCATTAATTTATATTTTGTCTTTAGACTGAGGCGGAAGATGCCATTATCAATAAAAAACGAAGTAAGAAAACAGCTAAGAAATACTTGTCTAGGCAGCGTCTTGCAAAAGTTGAAGCTGCACTAGAAGATCAATTCCATACAGGTCGCCTGTTAGGTGAGTTTAAAAATGTATACAGTGAGTCTGCAATCTATAAATTTTATTTTCTATTTTTCATATCATATCATATTTATGATATTGTATTAGCCATGTTTACCTTTGACAATTTTTATATACTATGATTCTATGATCATAAATATTGTTTTATGAATTTAAATGATGAACTCGAGAAGTTTTGAAATTGCTTTTATGAACTGGAACCGTTTTGGGAACAGTTTGGCAATTGAATGATCTACTTGTCATAGTTACTCTGATATTAAAAAAAGAGTTTTTAAATCTTTGTTATAGTTTTGTACGCATTTTACAAAATGTTTTCCGTATATTGCAGCGTGCGTCGCAAGTCGGCCCGGCCAATGTGGTCGAGCTGACGGCTATGTGTTGGAGGGTAAGGAGTTGGAATTCTACTTAAGGAAGATTAAATCCAAGAGGGCTAAGTAAAAAGTGTAATGTAAAATAAACAAAAAACCAATTTTACGCGTTTTTAATTGTCCGTCCCTAGTTGCAATCTTCCTTAGAATTATCTTTTGAAGATTGCACTCATTTCAAAAAAGTTATTAAATTTTTTTTATGTATACTGAAGTATGTAATGCTAATTTGCATGTTGATAAGGAAATTTTACTTTTCTCTTTTAACAAATTCATTAATACGACTTCTTAGAAATACATATAAATTACCAGTATCGAAATACCTAGATTCAAGTTTATTATGTAGTTTTACAAACTACTTACACGATCGGATGTGAAAATTAAGCCACCCGAAGAGCAATAAACGTGAGACATAAGTAAAGTTTGCCTTCGCCTTAAGGGGGAAAATAAAAAGTACATAATTTTTATAGTATTCGTGTATTTAAGGGATCCACCAGTTTACCAGCCATAAGCGCGACGTGAATATTGGCATCTATAACAAAATACAGGAACGGATAGGTGGCGGAGAAGTATACTCTATGCCAGTTTGCTACATGTCCTAAAAAAATTAAAAAAATAAATTGTCGATAATGGGAAAGATATGTTAGTCTAATTAAACAAAAAAGTTTACGCATTACTTTATCTCCGGTGTTTTTGTGGTAGTCGGCTTTAAAAACAATTTGGATATAGTACATGAAATTAATATTCTACAAATGTTACAACACTAATCTGAAAATGAAAATCACCCGCAGGAACAGAGGAAGAGAGGCACGAACAGAATTCGTAAACAGAGAAAATTAGTAAATTAAACTCATTTGGATTTCTAATCTAGCGCAAACATGACGAAGCGCCTATCGAACACTTCGTCGGTTGGACCTGGAGGGATGGCTGATCCAAATGCTCGCGGGGCACGGGGGATTCTCCTACCTGCACAGGTTTAAGTGCAACGAGAGTCCCGCGTGCACATGTGACCCGGGAGTGGACCACACCGTGTCGCACCTGATTACCACCTGTCCCATTATGGGAAGGAGCAATACGAGCAAGAGACCCACTCTTTTAAGAAAGAAAGTGGAGGAGGAAAGCATACCATCGGTGATAGGAGAAGAGAATAGTCGAAATAGGTTTATTAAATAATAATATAATATATAGTCATTAGTAAGACAATAAAAAGTAATAAAACATAAAGATAAGGATTAGATAACAAGAAAAACAATAAATGTAACAAAAGAAAGCTGTGGTATGAAGAGATAAATTACAAAGTAGAAATTAAGATACTAATGTAAAATAAATAAACAATGTGTCTTCTTTATTTAAGCGTGAGGTATGCTAGAAGGAAATGGAATGTGGTATAGAAAGGAAGATATGTGAGCGAAAAAATTAGTATGAGTATGAAAGAAGAAAGGAGTAAAAGCGAGAATAATTTATAAGATAGGAATTATAAAGAAAAGAATAGAATAGACCCTGTCAAAATGTAACAGGGGGAAGATAAAAAAACTATGAAGCGTTGAATTTAAATAGATTTTGGCAATGATTCTTAAGGAAGCAATTATATTACAATGCAAATTCATTGGTTATATGGAAATTATTTTCATATCGTGATTTGGCATTTAGGTCGTCCTAATGCGAATGCAGCGGACGATTTCCCTAATTGTCGTCCATGTACGCGTGTGGCGCGCATCAATGGATTCAAATGTGCGTGTCGCCGCGTTGCGCCACCGCCACATAGACAATGGAAGCGCTTCATGTTCTCGCTACTTTGTACCGTAGAATTTACACTTTTGTGACAACAATTATTTCATCCTTACACTGGAAAACGATCATAGCCTGGTTCAAATCACACATTGTCGTTCTTAGTTGCATCGCATTATGTAGAAACTGACTTCATTATATCGCCCTTTTTTATTTAATTTTTTAACATTTGTTCATTTGTAAAAGTGAAATATTGAACAATTTTAGATTTATTTAGCAAATTTTTAAAGCGAAAGAGTGAGGTTCAAGGATGTCCGGCGGTGATCAGCGGCGCGTGACAGCATCATGTAGCCGACCCATTTTTGCGGGCGACCCCGGATGGGGCGTCATCACACCAGTCGCATGCCAATTAAATGGATCACGCCGGAACCAAAGACTTATGGCTACAGAAATCAAGATCTAATTGGACACTTAATTATTCCACTCAACGTACACAATCGTTTAGAATGATATAATAATATATATTTACTGTGATTTTCTAATCTATATTTGTAAAACATTATCGTAAAAAAATCGGGAAATGTGGTTTGAATGCATTAATAATAGCTACTAACTGTCAGTCTTAGTTTCGTCGGGGGAGTATTTCCTAATGGCTACAGAGATGGCCTGCTCGATGTTACGCACGTAGACGCCAGTCTGGTTTGTCATCGGTGTGAAATCGTTTTGGCGAGGCTGAAATACATTTCGAATGCCCAGCTGAAAGAATAGTTTAAACTGAATGTGAAGCACATTTGTCGATTTACACTTATATTTAATCACGTAAGCTTGTTTTTCTGATTGATTATTTATACAATAATAAATAATATTGATTATTACAACGTCTCTTTGATAGCTTCTGTAAATTGAGAAATATGAATAAATTCGGTGCGTGGATTTCGGGATCATCTACCAGGTCACTCAGAAAGTATTGCGAGAAAAAGTTATTACGTATGTGAGACTGGCCGGTTATAATTTATTTAAAAACATGGTTACTTATAAGTAAAAATAGATGCGTTCCAAATTCAAAACTTCCCTAGACATTTTTTGCGAGCTAATTAAAATTATAGTGTCTCATTAAGAAATGGATTTGCGCCAAGAACATTTTCGCGCTATGATTTTATACGATTTTAACTGTCACCTGGATGGATGGAGGACGAATCGTACGATAGACTTCAAATGGCATTCATGGATAAAAGCTACCTTCTAAGGCAACCGTATATCGTTGTTATAATGAATTTAAGCGCGGTCGACTATCTTTAGATAATGAACAAAGAAGTGGTCGCCCTTTGTTGGCTCTTAAAGAAGAAAACTTGCTAGTAGTGAAAAATTTGATCCAAGACAATAGACAAGTTACATACCAAGAGATTCAGCATATACTGCAGATTGTATCAGGAAGCCTTCGCGAGATTTTACACGTGTACTTCTGGGTACGGAGGATAGTTTCACGGTGGGTGCCGCACAACCTCACCGATGTTCAGAAGCAGGCAAGGGTGGAATGGAGCCATGACAGGATAGACAAATTTGAAGCAAGCTTGTCCCGGCTTGTTTACAACATCGTTACAGGTGATGAATCCTAGATTTATCAACACGATCCAGAAATGAATCGCTAGTCGACGGTTTGGGTGTTTCAAAACGAATCAACGCCTACCAAAGTAAAGCGACATAGAAGCGGTGGAAAGATTTTGATCTCGAGCTTTTTCAATTTGACTGGCTACTTGGTCTCAATTCCTTTACGACATTAAAGAAGCATTAACGCCGAATAGTATACTACCAAATGCTTGTTAGAAGTATTCTCTGTTGTGAGCAACAAGCGACCAAACACAGGGCTCCACGGGCTACTGCTCCACCACGACAATGCGCCTCGTCCACACCGCAATTAAAATGAGGGACTTCCTAGACAGTACGCCAGTCAAACTCCTGGTCATCCTCCTTACAGCCCTGACCTAGCATCATGTAACTTCTTATTTCCAAAAATAAAAAATCAGCTGAAAAAGATACAATTTTTTTCGATGATGCGCTCTCAGCGTTGGATCAGGCTGTAAACGAGGTGCCTGCGGCGTACTGGAAAAAGTGTTCCAAAACTGGTTCGGACGCAAGAAACTTTGTACAGAAGCTGGTGGAGAGTACATTGAAAAAATGTAATAAAAATATGTTTACCTATGTAGAACTTTTTTTTTTATATATATAGAACATTTTTTTTAGTGTCGCAAAACTTTGAGTATCCCACGTATAATATACGATTAAATATATAGATTGTATATATGTTCTATTTATGTT
This sequence comes from Pharmacophagus antenor, assembly GCA_018245475.1. Lineage (NCBI taxonomy): Eukaryota > Metazoa > Arthropoda > Insecta > Lepidoptera > Papilionidae > Pharmacophagus > Pharmacophagus antenor. The sequence goes on from DWQX01000923.1 coordinate 11,920, forward strand.
ACTTATAGTTTCGTTAGGATTAACACCTAAAATTTGAAAAGTGGAAGCATTGAACTTAATGGACAATTACATCGACTAAAAACCTATTTACATTACAATCAAATTACGTTAACACAACTTAAGCCTTATATTTTTTGTCACGTGTACAATCAAATTGTTTAATAATACAGGAGATATTAACCGTCATTAACGCTACTTTGCGCGTGGTTTTTATTTACTATTAAGATTAATCTCTCTCCTTTTCTCTCAATATGTATACCAATTTTTTAGTCCATTGGCTATGAGAAAAAAGTCAATTGAAATTTGAACCTCCCTTTTCCTCCTTGGGGTCACAAAGAAAAAACATTCCGAATTCGTCTCTAGGACCAACGGTTTAGGCTGTACGGTTAATATGTCAGTCAATCAGTCACTGAACCTGTAAGGACTTTGAAATTTATAATTATAGATTTCTACAATTTCACTAACCCTTTGTAGGTCGGAAGTGAGCGTCACACGTCCTTTAACAAAAAAGCTGGGCACGACGGCTCGCACGCGACGCGGTCGCAATGAAGAATACACATCGGACAGGTCGGATAAGCGCGCCATGCGGCCCAGCAGCCGTGAGATCTCACCCGCCCGCTTGCGGTTCGGCAGTACCACTAGAAGGTAGTATCGCGCGCTGTCGAGCGGCAAGCGAACGGCCGAAGCGTCTAAATGCGGTAAAAATGCGTGCTCCAAGACCGTATCGTAATTCATGTAAGTCGTCTGTAAAAGGAAATAGAGTGTTTCAAAATATACCCCTAAATGAAATCCTAATTATTGGTGCATTTTGTTGACCTGGCTGTTTTTCAATCCATTAGAATGAGGTATCTCATCACCGCGATTTTCCGCGTCCACTAACTCGGGGCCTACGTCAAAGGACCTGTACCGTAAGTAGTCGACGATGTACGGAGGTTGGGTATATAGCAATTCGTCTATTGACTTCTTTTTTCTTTGAAGTGTCTCCAACTTTGAATCATCAATAGGTGTTGAGGATTGATCCGATCCGCTTTCTGCATTGTTTGTTGTACTTTCAATAGTAGAAATAATTTCGGCTGTTGGCGTGAAACTTTCTGCAGTTGATGTAGTAAATATTCCAACATCGGAAGTAGATGCTATGTTATTTATGCTGGTGGGCATACTTTCTGTTGTGCTCGTAATACCTTCCGAGGTACTTGTGGTTATTGCTGTAGTGGTATCGATTGGTGGCATCGTTGATGTCAAAGAAGTAGTTATTAAAGTTTCATCGGTTGTTCTTGAAGGTAAGTCTGTTAGCTCTTCCAATTCCCGGTTTATGGTAGACGCTGCAGTTGTCGGTGTAATTTCTGTTGTCGAAGCGACAGTGTACGATGCTATGGTCGATGTGGTTTCCGTTGAGGTAACTATATTCGTTTCTGCTGTTTGTATAGTTTTTGCTTCTGTCGAATCTGTTTGGTTGTCTAGTGAAGTAGTAGACTCGATGGTGTTACTGGCTGTTGCGATCTCAGTAATTGTTGACAAGACTGAAGACACCGTCGTTGTCTCCTGTGTGAAATCTGTGCCAGGTCTTGGAGTAATGCTGGTCTCGGTTACAGAGGAAGTGGTTAATGTAGTTTCGGCTATTGTGGAAGCCGCCTGATTATTCAATGAAGTGGTAGGATCCACAGTGCTACTAACTGTTGCTAGATCAGTATCTGTTGTTACTTCTGAAAGCACCGTCGTTAGTTCTTGCGTCAAACTTGTGGTTAGTGTTGTCATATCAGTTGTAGAAGAGACTACATCATTAGTAGTATTCGTGGGCGTCTCTGATACATTTGTAGTACTACTAGATCCAGGCGTCGAAGTGATAGGTTTTTCATTCTCCAAATCAAATCCATAAAATCGCAAAATCTTTATATAATTTTCATTAAAAGTTATATTTTCATTATTTAATGCTAAGCCCGCGAGAAATCCTTCTTCTGGGACGAAATATGTCTGCAATTTAATAATGTATTGAAAACGTATAAAGTGTAAATATTTTAATGATTATAATCAGTATTTTCCAGGATCATCAACATTATAGCTGTTCCGTTACGTTGCCATTGAATTTCCATTATGCACTTCAAACTACTATGTCTAAATTTTTAAAAACAATCAAAATCATAGTAATTATTGCAACTTTTTGTTATGTTAAAATCTGATCTATATCTAAAATATAAAGTAAATACAATTGTAATCCACAAGAATTTAATATTCCTTTAATTGTTAAATTACCTATTTGTCCTAGTAAATAATTTTATTTATGGATATTTTATAATTCTGGCTTTAAAAGCATTTTAAAATTCCAATTACAATTATCCGTGCAAAAAAATCATCAGCATATACATAACTTATTTTCCTTTGTTAAAAATATTTCACTAAAACTTTTTAATATCGTACTCCAAAATATTTTAAGAAAATATGTTATTGTTCATATTAATGAACATGCCTTAATAACTGTATTAATGTGATACGGTTCACAACAAAGGTTTAAATATCAATAATACTTGTATCTATTACTCACTTTAAGCGAACGATGTATGTCTCTAAAACCTATTCGCATGACATTTCTGTTCCATGGCAATTGCATGGCACGCTGGATCTGATACGAAGAGTGCCCGTCTACACCTTCGTACAAGGCCACCATTATTCCCATTAGTCCGTACGGAGAAAAGGCAATGTTATTGTCGTTCAAGAAATTGTGTTCGGCGAGAACTTTCAATCCGAATGAGTTCGTAACGTCGACCATACGTTTTAGAGGCGACTTTCCCGTGTCCCAGTGATTAATCTCAATAGGGACTCCATACTTTATAGCTCGTGCGATCGCGATCGATGCGCAGGCGCAAAATAATCGCGTGTAAATGTAAGAGGTACGCGCGCGACCACCGCGCCGCATCGTGCCCACGTTTGTGACTGAGCTCCGCTGACCGCGGGCTTTCGTCTCGCTTTATGCTAATCTTCGTATATAATTATTACGAAGAACGCGCACTTTTCGGTGAATGCCCTCTTTGATTCTTTTTAGCGAATATTTCGCATAATGCGATGCGTTATTTCTATCGAATATTTTATGACACACTCTCGTAAAAATTATAAAGTCGCGTATATATGTAATTGTGTGTGCACACACACATCGTTTTTGTATCTGTTAAATTGATGAACAATATTATTGTCCGTTACTTTTGGGGTGAACATTCTTTTATCGAAGTAAACAAATAGTTCCATATTAAAATATACAGGTATGTTAATATTGATTTTTTGTGATTGTTTTTAATATTTTAAAATAAATTGAGCCAATAACATTCTCCATTGCCACACTGCATCAATATATCACGAAAGTATGTGTTCAATCATTTAAACTATGAATTCTTAAAAATACAACGAACATTCATGTCTGAAACGTTTTTCGTTGGGTACTTTATGTTGGTAAAACTTACTGACGTAGACTAAAACAGGTACCTTTAAATCACACTTGCCGCGAGTAGAATTGAACCCAGAACTCTCGTCACTCTATTGGCTCTATCATTAACACTGCTGTACTCGTATGTATTCAGAATAACTGAAATAGTATAAGAAAGTTATAAATGTTCAACCATCGTAGATTTTATAGAGAAATTTTTTAACTTGATTTTGTTTATAATCGCTTTTAATTACGAGCGAAAGCATCAAATGAAAAGCTTTGGAAATTTACTATTGATTTTTCTTCATTCAGGTTAAGCTAATGCATTTTATTCTGCTAGGCATAACCACGCCCACCGTACTATGAACCGTAAACACCACAAAACCACTTATTATAAACCAGTAATAAGTCTCGATACTGGTCTAACTGATCATATAGTTTGCAGCTAATCAACAACGGCTTACCAAGCCACGGAAAATTATTATTTATTGTAATTTCTAATCTATACCTGTATGCAAGTTCTTGTTTGTAATGCAAAAGCAAGCTTTTTTGTTAATGTACGCATCGTAAAAAACGGCACAGTGTTGTCGCGTGAATTTGACGGAACTTCAACTTCTTAGTAGTGGTGATTATTATGTTGTAAACAATTTCTTAAACAAGAAAAATTGATTGGGTTACGTAAGGGCTAACGAAATTAAACCCATAAATTTGATAAATTCAATTAATGGTCAGTTATACTTACGTCGAGTGGATGATTTTGAGACAGACTTTAATTTGACTAGTTTCTTAATTATTTTAAAGGTCTGAGTTCATTTGCTATTAATTATAAATAATATAAATTCATGTAAACAATCTAGTGTTTAGAAGATTAATTGCCGTAAAATAGTTTTTTCTCTTATTCGTACTCCTTATCATCTATGATTATTTACATCTCATACTGATCTATGCATAAGGGTCCCGAACTATTCACAGCTTGTTATGAGTGACTAAAATTTATGATTTTTCCTTAAGTAATCTTTGTAACACCTGACTCAACTGTTTTGTTTACTAAAAATGGCATTTAATTAATAACTCAAAATTATGTAAATTCTAAAAAATATTTTTTAGGTGCGATTTAAAAATATTTGTTATTTCATTGCTTTCTAAGAGGCAAGAGAGAAAAAATTTGATGGACATATTGTTTTTCCACTTTCAATTCTTTGGTCTAGAGTGATAGGTAGACGGTAAATTGCATTATTTTTATACAAGTTTAAATGCATCAGAAACTGGATTGTTTACCGGTTTTCAACTTTTAATGTCTCATGCTACAGAACCTGTATTTTAATATGTCAATAAATTTTTACATACACGCTAAGAAAAGTGAACATACTTAATCATACAAAAATCACCGTTACAAGCATTTAATTTCATATCCCAAAGTAAGCAAATGTTGACACATTTCGTTATATAGTCCATGTTCTATAAAAATTGTATAATGTATATATATAATAAAAAAGTCCGAATAATGTAAGCAAAAGCTACTTCATACCTTAGTACATAATGATTAGGTTTCCAGTTTTTGTATTGCTTTTAGATCATATACACACTATTTAATAAATTATTTCAAAGTTACACAACTTCAATTATGTGCAATGTCATGTCTTAATTTGCTTTTCAATTACAGATATGTAATAAAACATATTTCGACAGGAAATCGAAATAACTTTATCAATGTAATAGTTGCTGTAATGTTTCCAATTTTGGTGAGTCAATTTTGAGTCTATATATGTATATATTTTGTTTATGTACTATAGAAATAATGCTGATATTACCAATAGCTCATTTATTGATGTTTACTTAAAAATTATCTACTAGTTAAAAAAATATTGCTATTCGGGATGGGGACGTTATTTTAAAGTACCTGTTCATAATAGAGATTACAGTTTTATTTTTACGAAGTTTTCAATAATAAATAAAAGTAATTTTTTAAAATTCTTTTTATTATATTCCTTAATAATAAACATTTAAAAACAACAAAATATACGAAAACACAATAGTGTACTTAATTATAAATACTAGTCTAAATTCTGCCTCTACCGCGACCCCTCCCGCCCGCGTACCCTCTGCCTCGCCCTCGGATGTTCATGTTGGGGTTTTTGTTAAAATTATTAAAATTCTGTTGATTAATTTCTGGTCGTTGGCTGTAACTATTCTGCAAGGAGCCATTTCTGTAGTTATTCCATCCGCTTCGATTGTTGTATGCGTTGTCTTGGTTATAGTTGTCGTAACCCGATTGCAATTGCTCCCTGTTATCCGGCATGAAACTTTGGCCGTGGTCTCCGCCTAACAACGGCTGTCTAATGGATTGCCTGTTATCCATCATTAAAGGCTGCCTGTCCTTAGTCGCGGGGAGTCTATCTCCCATTATGTTAGGTATGTTGTCTGTCATCTGAGATTGTCCGTCTCCCATTAGACATGGCCTGTTGTCTGCTATCAAAGGCTGCCTGCGTTCTGGCAATGATTGCCTGTTATCATGCGGGACGGCCTGCTGGTCTCCCGCGTGAGGTTGCATCAACAGCGGCTGCCTGTTGTCTGAGACCAATGGCTGCCTGTTGTCTTGCATCAACAGCGGCTGCCTGTTGTCTGAGATCAATGGCTGTCTGTTGTCTGTCATCAACGGCTGCCTGTTGTCTTGCATCAACAGCGGCTGCCTGTTGTCTGAGATCAATGGCTGCCTGTTGTCTGCCATCAAGTGCTGTGAGCTATCCCCAATATATGGTTGTCTATTATTCATCATAGGATTTTGTCTGCTATCCGGGACCATCGGCGCTCTGATGTTGCTTGCCGCTCGCATGTTTTGGTTCGCGTTGTGATAGATATCGTTCGTATTGTTGCAGTTGCCACCATACGGCATTCGTTTCTGCGGTGAATGCGTCGCGTTGCCTTGTTGATTGTTCGGTGAATGTCTGTTCGGGTAACCGGACGGTTCCAACAGGGCTAGATTGTGCGGATGTGTGTGTACATTAGTGTTCGCCGGTTGTGCGAAGTCTGCGCCACTAGCGGGCGGGTCGGGCAAGTCACCGAAGGATCGCGGCTGGCTGACGCTGGCGAGCATGGAAGGCGCATGCTGTGACGTAGACTGTATGGACGCCTGCACCAGCGCCAGTAGGTCCGCTGCCGACGACTGGAGCGTCTGATGCGCAACGCCCACGCCATCTAATGTCACCGCCGCCGTCTCCGTCTTTGTTTCCTCCAGGGATTTTTTCACAATTTCCATTTCTTGCTTGATTTGATTCTCTTTCACCTTTTGCGTCGCAGATTGAAATACCTGTATTAGGAAATAAAGCACTGCTATGTTATAATATTTAAAAATTGATACTAAGATTCTTTTTACTTTTTTAATTAATATAGATATTGATGATAGATACGTTAATTATTGTACAAAAAATAAGTTAGTTGATCGTGAGTTGTAAGATAATTGTTCAATATTCGTATTTGATGAGCAAAATATTCACCTCATGTGATTACACGCTATAGGAGGACAACGCCTGTAGGAGGAATCACTTCATATATTTCATTATGGCAGGGTTAATGTTGATGGAAAAAATATATTGATTTAAAACTAAACTATATGTGTAGATTTAAAATGGATGTGGGTACTGACTTCCTCTACGGTGTAGTCGTCGTCGTCGCTCTCGATGGTGACGGGGCGTGTGTCGGCGGCGAGCTCGATTTGCGCGGCGGTGGCGGCGGTGGCGCCGGTAACGGTGATGGGGGCAGTAGCAGAAGTGGGGGCCAGCAAGGCGGCGGGAGGGGGCGCGTTGACCGCGGCTGCGCTCACGAACCGGCGCAGGCGTTCCACGCGCTGCGGCTCGCGCATCTCCAGCTTCTTGAGGTAAGCGATCAGGCTGTGCTGCTCCTCTGCCGACAGCTCGTTGAAATTCTTCAGCAGCGTCTCCAGGTCGGAATCCGACAGGCCGTCCATCGCGTCCGACGTGTCCTCCCTCTGTACCGGTGCACTGAAAATATGGAGTATGATAATAACTCAAATAGCGGTTAAATACATTTTATAAACCTTTATTGCCTCAAAATTACGCCTCAATTAATATTTATATGTACTCCGATTACTTGAAAAAAATTTGTGATGATTATGTACATTAATTTAAATCATTCCTTTTTGGGTAATGAGAGAAAATGGATAGCATGAACTTTTCCTGAATATTTTTACTGTCACTATATTTTCCAAAAGCTTATAACATTGCAAATTATAATCATCTAATTTCACCAATAAAAGAAAATAATTATGTGAATTAAGGCTAAAGTGCTTACTTCCTATCATCGTAGGCGGACTGCAACATTTGCAAAGCTGTTGTGGCGCTGGACCTTGATATTGATGTTTTGATAAGTGCAGACTTTGAATTCAACTCTTGCGCTTGTTTCTTGGCTTGCACCTCTCGCTTCTTCGCCTCGGCCATTCCAACCTATGAGCATAATGATTTTCGAAATATCGATATCGATGAAGTTTATGAAATATTAGCACAATATTCTTGATAAAATTTGGAGTAAAAATGTATATTTACTTTATCTTCGACATGAAATACTTTGCGTTGTTTTCGGATTATAAATTGTACTTTAAAATAAGACATAATTTATTGAAAAAATATTTTTATATCTTCGGACCATAGTGCGCGCACCTTATAGCAAATTCAAAATTTCTCTATATAACAAATGTGTATCAGTAAACGTACTGTCAAAACAAGTCTAAAGGAGCGTCTTATACTTCGAAAGATACGGTATATTATCCTAAATGGTCTCGTTCACTGCTCTTACATGATTAACGTTTTACATTACATTGTTTACATAAAAGTTTCAAGTCTCTATTTTGTAACTATTTGTATTTTTCGACTGTGTGACGTCATATAAGCGCTAGTCTCTGTCTAACCACTGCCTCGACGAGCTGCGCCAGTTCCTCGGGCGACACGTCGGTACGCCCCTCGGCGACGAGTGCGGCCGCCATCTGTGCCGCGATCTCCGCGCGGTCCACCGCGCCCACGCCTGCCACCGACACTGGCGCCGGCGCGGCCCCCGCCTTCGTCTCGTTCATACTCTACACGACGTGAACAAGAATTTCGAAAAATAAGTATAGTTACAATTTTAATTTCGGTGTTGCGCAGCTACTCACAGCTTAACCTGTAATGTGAAGGTCAGTGTAGAACCACTCACATAATTGGTGCGATTCGAATGATAATTGGGTATTTTCATCCTCGTATTTTAATTTACCGACTGTAAGCACGTGATAACCAGAGTATTCTACGCGAGTACACTTCTCAATCCGCGATCTCACTGGTAATAAATTGTCGATAAATAAATAATTGCGATTATTTCGCCGGTTAGGTTTTTATCTAATAAATGTAATAAAAACCTAACTACCTAAATGAGAATAATAAGGGAACAAAACATTGAATCTATTGAATGAAATATTGTTGAAAGACAGACGTGTGTCTATATATTCCCGTATCTTTAATAGGAATTTGTAAAAATTATTCATTGTATAGACAGGGCGTTACTATAAATTTTTACTAGCATAGACTTATACTTTATTTATATATACTTTATGTTCTCTGTCTCTCGTTACCTTTTTGCGGTTCCGCTTGTCGGCCTCGTGCAGCGCCGCAGCGACCCGCACGACGGCCGCGCGCACCGCTACCGCCGCGCTACCTGTCACCAGCCCCGCCTGCACCGCACCTTTCAACTTCTCCTTAGCAGTCTCCAGAAGTGCCACTACGACTTCGCGGTCCAGTAGCTCCTCGGACGAGTTCGCCTTCTCCTAAAAAGCATATAACTAGATAAGTTCACATATAATTGTTCCATGAAGGTGATAGCAAGGTAGTCATACCAGAATTTTATTGAGACTAACATAAAACACGTTCAAAACACGTTACCAAATATTAACATGATATTGTGAATACCTTTTCCGTCAACACTTGACTTCTCTACATTATATTAACCTTTTCCATTCTCAGCGCGTCGGTCAGTAAATCGACTATCTTCGGTCCTAGGCTTCCGAGGTAATCTTCGAGTGCAACCAGCAGACGTAGCGTGGCGACTACATTGTCCGTGGGGCCAAAGTCTTGCGGATCTTGCGGGGTGGGAGGGACGCGGGGGGGTGGGCGCGACCGTGAGTTGCGTGACGTAACGCTCCCACCCCGCGAACGTAACTCCTTGGTGGAACCAACAGATTCGATATCGTTATCGGAGTTCCAGGGAGAGAGGCCGTCGTCACTGCACATAAATAGGATTGCTGTCAAAACAAGTTGTGAAAATGTTCACAAGTATAATAAGAGAACAAAAGAATGACAATATTGTCCTAAAAGAATGAAACATTTTACGGATACAAAAATTATCTTAAATTAATGTATAGATATGTAATTATTATATTTAAAATATACATAGGTTTTTCTATTGCGTTAGAGACGCACGATTTCGATGCTGTCCATTTACGCTTTTTTATTAGTATTATTAAATCTCTTCTATTTAATGGGTTTTTTTATCTACAGCATCCTTCACTATTTCCGTGCAATATTTGTTTAATTTATATTTTATCTTTTTATCACTCATTATTGAATTTAATGTATCTTGTAATTTATAATTAATTTCCTGTTCTCGTGATTAGTTAGTTACTTACGGGTGCAGCTCGTCGTCGGAGATGAGCACGGTCTGCATCGAGGGTGCGGTGTGCACGGCGTGCGCAGTGTGCGCGCGCGGGCTCACGTTGCGGTGCACTGCGCGCTGTGACAGCGGGCTGTCACCGCGGCGTCCGCCATCCCCACCACTACTTGGGCTCCTGCACAAAGACCACATATATTTATGACTGTATCTTTACAACAAATACACATGACATAAGAGATACGGCGGAGAGGCGGTGCTCTTCGCATCTACCTAGCTTTGTGTCTCAGCCATTGTTATACACATGAGATCCAGAGTTATCTAGTCAAGCATGCTTCATAATTTACACCCTCATCAAATTTAGAGTGTTAGACTATTGCCGATATTAACACTAAATTCATCGACACATTTTTACGGGTTTCTTTTCAAGTCCAGTAATTTTGTGCGTTATTATATTCTGATTTTTCTGTTTTGTGATAAAATGTATAGAACAATGCCGCTAGAGACAGTATGAAAAAAATAAAAAGGCAAACGCATATTAGTATACGGAACTTTTTATCTAGGGCTGGTCCGTCAAAATGACGGGTCCGATAAATCTAGTGTTAAAAATTTAATGCCATATGATCATGCTTTTGTCTGTCTGTAGAAAAAAGATGTTACGGATATGCGGCTCGCCTGTGTGCACGCAATTGGCGCCTAGAGCAGTGTGTATGATACTTATTTCGGCACAATGTCTACGTACTTGCGCAGGGGGCTCCTGGAGCGCTCTAGGCTGCGTCGACGAAGCAGTGGTGACCTGTGGGATGCAACATTTTAATGAATAAACTATGGACCAATATGCGACTAAGGTACGTTCGCATACATGTTTTGTTGTAAGTATATTAAAAAAAAAATTGGGATAAAATCAGTCGGTCAATACTGTACTTGAAATAATCATTCTACAATTAACCTTCTTTCTTGTCGATAATCAAGTAATATTTTTCTGTACTCAGGACTTCTTCTTCTCGGGAATGGTGACTTTCGATTAGGAGGCGATTGGTGCCGAAGTAAATCAGGAGAATGCCTTCTTAAAATGGGTGATCTCGCTCTGTAATCTGGAGATCGTCTTCGAGGTTCGGGAGATCTTCTCCTGGATTCAGGAGACCGTCGCCTAAAATCAGGAGATCTTCTTCTGGAATCAGGTGATTTTCTCCTTGGGTCAGGCGACCTTCTCCTGGGGTCAGGAGATCTCCTCCTTGAATCGGGAGATCTCCTTCTTGGGTCAGGAGATCTTCTCCGTGAATCAGGAGATCTCCTCCTGGGTTCAGGGGATCTCCTCCTGGAGTCAGGAGATCTCCTCCTTGGATCCGGGGAACGTCTTCTGATTGGAGAGCGACTGTTTCTTAGGTTCGGTAAGCGTCTTTTTCCACTAGGTGACCTTCGTCCGTCACTGGACTGCTTGTCCTCATAGTTTTCTAGGTCAGATGGCGAGATACCCATTTTGCGGTAGAGTTCCGACACATTGACTCGTAATTCCTCGTCATGTAGTTCTTTCATTCGCCCCATCCAAAAAGATATCCATTCTGGCTTGAAGTCGTGTTTGGATGGATCTTTGCCCTCTGCAATATTTTCAAAGAATATATAATGCCTTGTTTTGCCAACAGAAAACCAATTTAAAGTTTAAATGCTTTTGTAAAATACCTGCTTGGATTTCTTTATATCGTTTATTCCAGAACTTTTTCCATTCCTCAGGATACAGGGGATGTTTCTCCGGATTCTTCTCGTGGTAGGCTAGAGTCTTCCTGGCGGCTTCGATTGCCGCTTGTTTTTTTTCTTGAAGTAACTTCATTTTATAATCATAATTGCCTGGTTTTTGTGTCTAATGGCAAAAGAAAAAACCCATTAAAATAAGTTTCACATTACCGTTTTATAACGATTTCTGGTGATATTAAAACACATTAGTTGCTATTTTATTTTTCTTATAACATAATATCACAAACCTCAAAGTATTTTATTTGTAGATAACCTTATAATTTTTGTTGCACAGACTCAATAACACAAAATATAACAAGTAGTTACTTTGTGGTATGTAGTTATATTATTTACCTTCTCAACTTTATCTGGTATGTTTCTTATAGCATAACGGCTGCGAAATGACTTGATGTATTTGTCGGAGTAAAGATCATAAGGCTGTCCTGACGCCTCGCCTCTATCTCTGTACAAAATAAAATATTAATTGATAATTAAAGTTTTATTATTTTTTTAAATAAAGAAACTCGTGTACTATCAAATTATATATATTACATAATATTATTAATGACTATATATTGTTTACGAATATTAACCCCTTTGCCGCCGTCGACTGTTGTATTGAGCGAGTTGTATAGATCATTTAATGAATAAAATAAACTACTTATAAATGAACGTATAAAAATAACATACTTCGCTAGTTTATCTATTTATACTTCTTTAAGAATGCAATGAAGATAACATAATAGTTATATTCTAACAAAAGTTACTCTCACCCACCATTTGCTCTGCTGCGTGAAACACCGTCTCGTCCGCAAAGGGTTAATTTTAATAAATGATATTATTTTGACATATTTGTAACGATTCGCATAATAGTTTTATAATGATTACAGGGTGTATCGTGCTGAGCCGTAGTGTGCTAACCTGTAGGACGGGAGGGAGCCGTCGCGATGGTAATCGATCGAACGTTGCACATCTTCGTCGCTGATGTCGGACAAAGAGTCCGCGGAGTCGTGGCGCGGCCGCTGCCGGCTGGATGCGCGCTATCCAAAGGTTCAAACACAAAGTTATGTACCGTAAATTGTTAAGCTTAAGACAGAGACAAAGCCGAAAATACCAAAGAATAATTTACATAACATGATTACAGATTAAAACATTAGATTTTTTTAAGTACTGCAGGAACATAACTACAATGTTTAATTTAGAATTGATTCATTAACTAAGTAAATATTATTAAGCATAAAGTATAGTATAGAAAAAAATGTTTAAAAAAAGTGAGGGCAAAGAATACCTCGTAAGTTCGTTTCATGTTTTAAATAAATAATTCCTTCGAGTTATTTATTTTAAAAAGAAAATAAGAAACATATCATGTTTGCTGTAATTAGTTTCAATAATAAGTTTGATATTTTTTTCAATTACTATTTTCATCGCTCAGCATAGGAGAAATTATTTATTAGTTTTAATACATCCAATGCTTCAACTTACTGTAACGCCAGGCTGAGGTTTCGTGGGAGCCGGTACTACTGGAGGCGATGGATTCCTAAACATTATTTTCTTATTTAATACAAAATAAGAAAACAAAATTATTTTTTAAAAAAATATCTTTAGTTTTCAACCCATTATTTTTGTCTTATCTATTTGTCATTTTAGAAGTGTTAGGCTTGTTTGAAAATACTGTTACTACGATTAGGTTCTCAATTATAAAATAATAAAAAAAACACAGCTTTACCTTTTATCAACTTTGGTCTCGGAATCTGTTAAAGAAAAAGTATCAACTTAAAAATATTACAATATAGGAAATTCTGTACAAGAATAAAGGAAAGTATATGAAGTGATTTTATTAATAATAATATCTAGGCAAGTCTTAAGAGACGACGGTTTAGGGAGGAGATGACAGTAGTTAGCATCCATTTCTTTTTATCGGCACTATAACATCATGTGAAGCTGACGTAGTTTTTACGTCAAATTCACGCAAGTTTACGAGTCGTTGCTATAGATGGTGAAGCATGGCCGCTTTATATTGAGAAGTTTAGGGTTCCCGTAGATTTTATAGTCCACTTTAATACATCAACTCCTTCTCAAACCCATAATTTATTTATTAATAATGATCACTTTGTTCGCAAGTCATCATTGTATCGTTATAACTTGTATAGAACAAATTACTATAGTTGTTGACATAATTATATTGTCGACAACGCAGCAGCGAGTCCTCGAGTGTTGCGGTTGTCTGTGTGCGACGGTGAACACTTTCCATCACATGAACCGGCCGCTCGTTTCCCTACTCTGACCAAAATTAAAACATGTTGGCGATTAGTAAATACATTTCGTATTCACCTACCCGATACAGACAATGAATTGATCAGTTCATCATCTACAACTTCTTCAAAAGTATGTCCAAGGTCTTCCGAAAAGTGAAAACTCCTGAAAATCCACTGGAGTATTCGTTCCCTGTAAATGAAAATATCAAAACTTGAAAAAAAAAAGAAGGATAATTGTGATTTACAATTAAAAACCATTTTTGTCGAACGAGTAAATAGCGATTATTTTTAATGATACGAAATAAACTGCCGCAACTTCGTTATTATTGGAGGCTCATTTAAAAGTGATATCCGTCAATAAATTCACACCATAAAACAAAACTTATTCAAAGACAGAAGATTTCTGGCACACGTTAAGTTTTGATCTTTTATATACTTTAATATAATTCACGTTTAATAGAACTTCTTTTCCGTTAAGATTTCCAGTAGATTGTGAGTTTTAAGATTATTTCTGGCACCTCACATGGTCTACAGTCTTCATGCATTCAGTTAGAGTTTGACATGGTTGCAAAAATCTCCATGGCCTTCGCCGCTGTAATACAAAGTCCCAGTGTTCGATTTCCGAGCCAAATGAGTAGTGGAGTTTGGGTGATAGTAGAGCTTTTAAAAATCCGCTTGTCTAACTACCACCCTCAACACCATTTGCTGTATTCCGGCAATCATATATGTGAGAGCCAGGTGTATTCAGGATGAGCATGCTGATTGAACAGGAATGCAACGTGACGTTCAGCGTCAGCCAATCACTAGCGGCAACCACATCTTTTTCGAAGACACGCTTTATCATCTATGACTCGTTGTCACTTAACATTAGGAGAATTGGAAGTTAAGTGTTAGCTCGACGTGGATAGCGTGACACGACTGACTTGTCCTTCTCGAACTCCTCCTTGTCGATGTTGACCGGCTTGAGCCTGCCGTACTTGTCGTCGATGCGCTGCGCCAGCCGGTTCACGACGGTCTGCACACCCTCGCGGTACTTGATCTTGCGCCGGTGCGGGATCAGCTTCATGTCGGCCTTGTGGAAATGACGCCCCTGCCACGAGCAAACATTCTCATGCACTATATCGTGTACATTTTATTATCTTCACACACCTTTTGAATACGATTTTTTTATAACCGACTGTGTGGGGAAAGACATATCACACACGTAGTAAGTGCTTTTGTTACAGAAACGCCAGCGACGTTAGATTGCTGTAGAAAAATTACTTGCCTCTAACTTTAATTTTTAATTAAAATATGATTTACCGGCGCCTAGTTTAGTCCATCGTATAAATATCACACACTTATTATAAAATATAACATTGGTAAGTTATATTATTATTGGTAGTTTCTGTTGTTTATTATTGCCTCAACAAATTCATGAAAATAGTTTTTACGATTCCTTACGAATATGGAAAAAAAATTGGCCGCTACTAATCATGCCTCTCGGTATTCTTACAAGGTAGTTGCAACGATGCCAGAAGCAGGTCAGGTGGTTGACAATGGTGCGTGGGTGACCCTGCTTGGAGCATAGCGTGCACAGGTATGACGGTTCGTAGTGCTCTTTCTCCGGCGGGTGCTCGATTAAGTATTCCAGGCCAAGTAGCGGAGCTCTGAGAACAAGAAAAATCTTCAAATTTCCGTCCCGGAACCCTTTTCGCCTGCCCTTCACCACTACCTGTGCTCTAGCTGTGGAGAACCAGCAGAGAGAAGAAGCACCATATCTCCAGGTATTCACAAAGTAATTTGAAACGCTAAGTTAACTAGTGTTCGAGGTAAAAAAGAAAACATTTACTATAATGATAAAGTGGGCAGCACAACCAGTCATCACAATAAATATATATTAAAGTCGCGAAATAAAGTCATAGTCACATGTTGAAGGAGAATGTATGTTATATTAAGATATATGATAAATTTTTTGGACAAAAAAAAGGTTACCTTGTTTTTTCTAAATGAAGCTCATAAGCTTTAAAAAAATTTGTAGTTTTTTTATCATCACAGGTAAAACCTAAAAAGGTCTTAAGAATAACATCTAAAGGAATTCTTTAAAGCACGAGTTTTAATTTGGCGATTGCATGCCATGTCTATGTAGTCATGGTCGAGTCCCAACCCTAAATTCGAAATGATAAAAATTCAAATAAAATTAGCTTATTGTTTGTGTCCTATTTATTAAAATAAAACTTATGATTATGACTTAAGACGATAAAATCTAAACATTGATAACGTACAATCAACAAATGACAAACCATCAACAATCAGTTCTAAAATGAAAACCAACAATTAAAAAAAAAATAGTGATAATTTTAATGATACGTATGTGCTTGATTAATTGAAAGACAATATCGATATTTCACTTTGAATTTGTGAACTCCCCTTTCTTTTTCACGCCAACTTGAACCTCCGTCTGGTCTCCCGTGGACCACTTGGGAGTCCACCTGTACCACTTCAGAAACCCCTGCACTAAACTTAAATTACTATACTAATAAATAACTTGATGTTAGATACATCAAAACTCACTTCACGTTGTCCAATGTCTCCTGTATGTGGCACACTACTTCCCTATATTTATCGTACTTTAGATCCATCTCGCTCGGGTTGTTGTGATAGTTCACTTCCTCTGCCATCTTCTGATTTATCTTCTCTGTTGCTAAAATAAAAAAAACATTTAAATTGGTTAGATATCTAACGGGTACATAAACATGGAACGATGTGTATGTACAAGCCGGATAGAAATATTTTTAAATACATTTTATTGCGTATTTCAGAGCTACGGTTAAAATATGTAATTTTTTTCTTTATTATTATTCTAGTAATTAATTTCTCTACAAACATTATTTTAAAGACATATGGTTTTGTTTAAATGAAAATAATAATCAAACTCCAATATTCAAGATTTTTTTTATATGAATTTAAAACAAAATTCTAGAACCATCACAGATCGATGATTTCATACTTTAGTAGAATAAATTATTTGCAAAATAAAAACATAAAATTTCTAGTTATTAGATATTTGCGACAATATATAGCCATGCAAATTATTTTAAATGTACCTCCAGTTTTGATGAAACCTTTCTCTCTCATAATATATGGATGTGTTTCAAAAATGCTTTCAGGCCAAGCTTTCTTGAGCGTCAATTTTGTTTTATGCTTCTTCCCCGATATATGCGTCTGCAAATATACTTTTATTAAGGATTTTCGCTCTCAAACTTGAACAACTATTCACTGGTAGATTGTAATTAATGTCTTTATCACTACCATATATTTATTAATAATATTTTTACATAATGTGGACATAATACCAAATGGCATTCTCTACCATTGTATGTAATTAACAGTATATATGTATGATATTTTACAATAAATTAAAGCTAGAAACAATACTGAAATAAATAAAAATCTGTTTAAAGTAAATTTTAACGATTTTTTTTAAAGTTTAAACTAGAAAAAAATTAGACTATGTAGGAGCTACTATGCTACGAGCAAACACGAGTTACATTTATAACATCTCTGTTTTTGCGTTAGGGCTATGTTATGTTGGCTACCCACCCACATAAATCAGCTGTGTCCGCGCTTAATACAAATACATCATAGCATAGCAATCGTAACGTTTCATTACATCCATACATAACGTTAAAGGCCAGGACATAATTACAATGAAGCGTAAAATAAACATGAGTACGTGTAAGAGTGACACTAATTTCGACCACAATGTACAGAATTGAAGTACATTATCAAGGTTCAAAGTGCTCTGTGGGTTCTTGCCAATAATATAACCACTGCTTGTAATCCAACCGTTAAACGACAAGTGATTTTATAAGTGCGTTCACTAATGGAACCTACCAGCATGCTATTGATTAGCATTGTCTTTTTACACGGGGGGGGGCAACCTTTCAAAACATACCCTAGTTTCTCAGGGGAAGACAAAGTTATGTGCGATTGTTACCTACTAAAACTTCTTGGTTTTTCGGTCTGTGCTTTGGACAAATAGCGCGATCTTGATTCCGAACTCAACCGCGGCCCTTATAAATTTACGCTATTATTAAGATAACGCGTTTCGAAGCCTGTGCGATGGAGACTCTACAACACTCGCAAGTTCTACTACAATGGAAACTGTGAGATCCAGATAGTGTACTCGTGGGAAATTTAGCATGCCTATTTTATTATTAAGTATTATCAAACTAGACGAAATATCTTAAATATCTATATTTCTATCTGCCAATTCTGTATGAAATTTTGATGCGTAAGAAAATGGGATGGTTCGCAGGTTCGCAGAAAGGTATAACATCTACGCGACCACAACCGATACAAGCACCAAGCTAACCAAAACTGCAATCACAGCAAAGGTTGAGCAATTGTGCGTAGTGTACCTGGAGTATGCTCTCGCCGCTGCACACCGCGGCGCAGGGGTAGCACAGGTAAATCCAATTAGAAGATACATCGCGTCCCCGCTTCTCCACCATGCATCTGTAGCTCCCATCCTCAAGCTTGACCTTCAAACTATTCAAATGTTCTTGAAACTCTAGTTCGGCCTGAAAGAATATTTATAAAATAGTCTAAAATTATGACCCATTCAGTATATGACACTGCGTCCAAAAGTTTGGACGCAATTTAATTCGCGATTATAGTCATTTCAAAATTACGCGCGGACATTGCAATCGTTGGGAGTTACCAAAATAAATAAAACAGACGAAATAATTCATACCTTTATTTATTTTATTATACTTAAATGAAAAATTGTGTGTGTTTCGTAAGCCATACTTACCGATTCACCTTGTGCGACATCATAATACCGTTTTGTAATATCACAAAACTATATCACCTGGTTTTACGTTACATTTAACTTTTTCACCCAATATAATTTTACTATGTTGAACTTAAGATTGAATTATTCATATCAACCTTTACACCCGACGCATTCTTCGGCAAAACAAGCCGTAGTCGTTAAAAGAATGTAAAATATTCCGTTGACAAACATCGTACTGTTTATCGAAAATATTTTAAAATCATGAAATATTTAAAAAAATATATTGTTTCGTTTGTTTACGTTTATAATTACCGTACCCTATAATAATTCCAATTTTTATGACGAGGTGATATTTTTTAAATTAATAAAAAACACATTAAATTAAAACACATTTGCTTTATAGACTAGAGTAATTTTAGATCCTACACGATAAAATCAAATTAGTTGTAAATATTTCCCGAAAAATAATTTAATTTAAGGAATCCCTTGTTGTGAAAACCAGTTGTTCGAAGGCCTTCATCAAGACTTAAATATAAACTTTCAAAGGAGATGAAATATCAATGGAATATTCCGCATATATAATTTTTTTTTAATAACGACTGTTTCGAGGTTGTCTAATATTAAAAGATCACTTAATTTTCAACTATATTTACAAAGATATGGTATTAAAGTGTATTTGATACAAAAAATAAAAGTATTGTTCTTCCCTTCGCAAACACTGTAATTAATAATGACAATTTATAAATGTACATTGCTATCGAAAAACCTAACAGGTAATTTGCATCAACAAGCCACTTTTGTTTATAATTTTTTTTTTTTAATTATTGAGAAAACGACTTTTATGTAATGTAAAGTTCTTTGCATATTATGGTGACAATAGGCAAAGAACACTCCACATAAAGTTAAAATTATGATTACTAAGTACATGACAAAAACAATTTCACACACGAAAACTAACAACAGCATCTAAATATGCAAGTATAAAAGTCTATAATGTATAGGATTCATTGATTTATTGGAAGTGTGAAAAAAGATTTAAAATATTTGTAATATTATATCTCTATTATTATATTAGTATTTACGTCATAGTTTTTATCATAAAAAAGTATGCTGGCTTCTGCAAGTTTATGTGTAAGACCTATCCATTAAAACTCTCTCAATGGTCTCACTCTGTGCATTACAATGGGCGCCGTGAACTCCTAAGGCACACACCAATGCTCCACTTCACTATGGCTAGCAATGTCCCTGTGAGTGGCTAGCCTTCCCTAGCATTCCTTGTCATTGTATACAACACCCCTTTAGATATTGCCATCCTCTTCAGACCAGATTAGTAGGTTTTACAGGCTTCAGCTCTCAAAACCTGTGAACCTGTGGACTTTTTCAGTAATCTTCTAACAGGCTTTGTCATTGTCTTTGTTGTTTTTGTCTC
This sequence comes from Pharmacophagus antenor, assembly GCA_018245475.1. Classification (NCBI taxonomy): domain Eukaryota; kingdom Metazoa; phylum Arthropoda; class Insecta; order Lepidoptera; family Papilionidae; genus Pharmacophagus; species Pharmacophagus antenor. Next base: position 32,172 of record DWQX01000923.1, read on the forward strand.
AGTTTTGATATGTGAAGATTATAGAGTTAACCATACCATATTGTTATATATTAGTACCCTATAAGATTTTTCACTTATAAATTTTACATAGATGAACTCTATTAAATTCAGTCAGAGATTGCAAATCAACAAATTCTTTAGCATGTCATCTAAAATAATAATTATACCAAATATACTAAGTGTGCAAGAATTAATTCAATTTAAAATAATAATTTTTAAGTGCACCTCATTTGTTCTATTATAGAAACTGAAATAAAGTTTACTACAATATATTGAAATTGTTTATCTTTTCTTAACATAAATAAGAGCTTTTTGTGTAAATTGTTTTAAAATGTATATCAAGGATAATTCAAAGAAGAAATAGTATATTGCTTTTATTTATCAAGTTACAAAGAGTTGTAAGAGCACAATATGTACATGCAAAAAAATGTGGTTTTGTAATTTAAACACAGGATGTGCTATTTATAACACAATCATAGTGATAAGTTGAAACTTGTCTTAATAGTTATAAATAAATAGTTAGTCATTTAAATAACATCTCTTAAAAACTTTGTAGCAAGGATATTTTATTTAGAAAATTCACCTTGACATAATTAATAAAAAAATAATTTTATATTAGAAAGTGCTAGTATTTACCTTAGTACTAGTAGAGTCATCTACATCTGGCTTCTTTGGAATTTCCGTGACAGTATCTTCATAGCCTTCTGCCCCTGGAGGGCAGTCAGGGAGCTCCATCTTCATGCACTACACTTGATAGTTTATGGCCACTATGTGGTCATAAACTAATTCTCACAAAACAAAAACTTTCTTCTTTTTTCTTTCTTCTAATTCAACTCTGAAAAATAGGCCATATTCACAACTTTCAAATTTTTTTTAAATATGTAAAATACTTGTTAAAAAATTAATTAAATTGATACTTACAATCTTTGAACAATCAAGATACTTACATTGAATTATTTTCCCAGCTGTGTTGTGGATAAACATATATATGTTTGTATTAGGACATCTAATAGCATTACAAGCAATGTTCATATAACCGTTATGTTACAATAGTGAAAATTTATTAGCTAATAAAATAATTTGTCCTATTTACTATACTATATCTATAAGTGTATGTCAATTATGGCCAATATTAATGCAATATTAGCCATAATTGTCATATACCAAAATAAAGATCACTCACAAATGTTCAATTAGTTAAAACTACTTGTTACTAGTTCTGAAAGGTGATACTAGAGAAAGTTAAGGTAATAGTATAGATATCAGAATTACACAGAGCACATATGAAGTGAAAGACTGAAACACTTCTGAATGAACCTTTACATATACATCATAATGATAATTTAACTGATGAACTTGTGTTTTTGTTATTGTTATAAGAGTAATCATTACAGAAAAATTATATATTTTTGCACTATGTGCTAATTTTTCATAAACAATAGGTTTATAAATCAATAGTGTTTTTATCAATATACATTAATACACTATAATAACATCTGGAATCTGAAAGTTTGCAGGAACTTTTTGAGGGAAGAAGTTAGCAGGAATGCTAGTAATGTTAATAATGGTATTAACATATATATATATATATATAT
>DWQX01000924.1:0-33749 GCA_018245475.1 Pharmacophagus antenor
TCCCAGTTATTGATAATTGAATTAAATTTAGAACGTTTACCAGAACCACTATTTCAAACATTACGCCATTGTTTCTTAGTAATGTTTCACTGCTAGCAATTCTCAGCGGTTCAAATGTATAGTACAAGTTTATTTGAAGTCTGCAAACGTTATTCATATACGAAGTAGAATAAATCGGTTAAAATACTGCGACATGTTTAACTATTTATATCAATTTACGCAATTGTAGAGTGAACAATGTATTCATATAAAATAATTTTTTATTATGATTTTGTTCTCTCAATTTCACATAATGTAGTGATTCTATGAAGATGTAGATTGGAAAGCGTGATCGCCTAGAATCTTTAACTCCCACATTTATGACTGCGACCAACAGCAACTCTGTTATGGCAGAAATTTGACGTTGGAAGGGGGTAACTAGCCGAGTAGGTTCGAAAAACATACTACAAACCGATTTCCGTTACTGTTTTGGTCCTGGATCGAACCAGGTACCTTGTTTTTGAAGAAAGCGATAAACCGCTGCGTAAGTTATTTTTCACTTTAGACTTAGAAAAAAATATAATTTAACTTTTTGGTTGACAAGGCTTACCAATAAAAATTAAAAATCACATCACTGAGTTACGCGTGATCATAACTTAAAAGTGAAACAAAAAAGACGATAGTCATTTTTTTTTACCGGTTATGGGCTAATACTTTTCACTTACTTTTTACTTTCGGTTTCACTTGATGTTAAGTGACAAGGAGATCATAGATGGCGAAGCGTGTTTACCCATAATACATCTGGCTCTTAAATGTATGACTATCACTACCTAATTTATCACTCTTCCTATAGAGAGACTCCTTGTCATTGGTTGAAAATTATTGTATTGTTTTCAATTACGGTGGGATGCTGCTTTAATTATTTAAGAGTTTAATTATAATTTTTAATCACGCGCATATACGATTGAACGCAGAATTAATTAATTAATTATGCAAACGGTTCTACGAGAAAAGAAGGCAGTAGATATAAATGAGGTATCTATGTAAATATTATGTGGAGGCCAACCGTAGCGAACTATATTTATCCGCTTACTTGATAACATGCACCGAGGAATATAATTTTATCTTCCATCGACAAGGCAATTAATGTGTTATGACCAAACCTGACTGTAAACTGTTATGTATTGGTAATAAACCTCTTGTAGATCGGAGGCCAGAACTTTTGTCTATTTGAATACTTGACCTTCAATTTCACATAATGTCAAATGACAATAAACCAGTAGACGATAAGCAGTATTATCCCAAAATTCTCTGGCTCTCATGTTTGACTGCCGAAACACAGCCATCCCAACTTATGTGGTTTAGGAATCAAATCTAAGACCTTCGTTGAGCATGCCTTATGCGGATAGCTCTGCGTAGTCTTGGATAATGAGAATATATGTTTTTGTTTTTAAAATAATACATAAAGGTTCGATAATAAAATATCTTGGGACTAGTACAAACGTTAGAGTAACATAATGACGTCATCAGTAATCTTTCTAATGTTTACATCCATGATTCCGTCCCATTTAACCAGCATCCGTGCATCTTGTTAATTTAATAACTTTTATCAGATTTTTATTTGATTGAAATAAACGAATCACAAGAGTAATTATTAAATTATTTGATATTTTGTTATTTATACAAATAATGATTAGAGGTTTAAATGTAAACCTGTAGTTATGCATTTGAGCTATGTGAAAATGATAGATGTTGTAAATATAACAAAAGAATTTGGAACTGAACAATCTGAAGTCAATAATTATATAATGAAACAGTTTAAAATAGTTTCGCCGAATATTGAAAAAAAAAAGCGATGGAAATCCACTCCACCTAAAGTACTTCTAAACTTATATTTTGTTAAGTACTATTATGTCAATGAAGTTTTATTAACATTGGATAAAATCTATTGTGGTACTTATCTTGTAGGCCCAATACAATGGCTTTCTATAAAACGCAATTAAAAACATAATAAAGCGCTAGCCACTCTTCTAATTCAGCTGCGCGTACAAAAATATGAACGTTAGTGTTGTATTGATTACTCAATATACATCAAGACTTACCAGCGTGTCAATGTAATTTTTGCAAAAAAATCTACGTTATATATTAAGCATGTGTGTGATAAATAATCAATAAAATTATCCACGTTATATCTTCAAACAACACCATTGCTATTTAAATATATTGAGTAGTAACCTCATAAATTTACATCCTGTAAATGTTCTCACTTTTAAATCCGGCCAGGGTCATGTTATACCGTCCTCTAATTATCTCTACGGATCGCATAGTGTCGGAGTCTAGTAAACAATAAACTCCGCGGAATAGCAATCAATCACCTAAGAAACGGCATTTATACAACGAAGATGTGAATTATATCTGCCCCATCCGCTAGTCCGTACGGCACAAAAACTACATCCCTAATTTATTTAATGTAATAGTTTATTTTAACAAAGCAAACCAGGTCAAGAAAATCAAAACGACGGTGGAAAAGTAGTTGGCATAACCTTCACCGAGAGATGTGTGCGAAAAACGATCGCGCGTTCAGCAACCTACATGTGCAAACAGCGACAGAGTATTTTATTTCTATTTCCTATGACAATAGAGACGTCAATTGGATGCATGAATATTGCGAAATATGAGCAGAACATTGTGAAGATAATTACAGGACAGATGTGGCACTGCGACCCCAATATAAGTTAGTAACCATACGCCTCTCGTAATTAAGACGTTTCCCGGGACTCGACGATTCGTGTCACTAGCGGCGAAAATGAAAAGGAGTATCGTGTTCACGCGAAAAGCAGATGATTTTGAATAATTAATCCCGCGCGAAATGTTCCGCGAATGCGAAATACGAAAACTGGGGTGTGTCGGAGTAACCCAGTGGCGGGAGTTTGGAGTTGAGCCCGATGTGAGCGACCAATTCCTAAAATTCAGTTTATGTTTTCCGCGTAGTAAATCTCATACGAGATCGGCAGGGTAGTGCTCGTCGGCACCTGATTTACTCACTTTTGTTGTTATTATCCTTGAGAACAATTAAATCCATTGTTACGATCTATTTGTCTTATTTTAATAACTGTTTTTCAATTATCAGTAGCTTCACGGGTAATAAGAGTGTTGTTAAATATTGTCATTAAATTTAATGATAACTGCATTTTTGATACGGCTGCATAAAAAACCTTATTGATTTTTACAAATCCGTAAGTATGCGTTTCGATTCACGGACAAATTCGTACTTATGAATATTTTAAATATATTTCATTCTAACGTCTTTTTAAATTATAGTACAACAATTATATAATTTTTTTTTCTTAGTACATATTATTAGTTTCAGTACCGTTAGTATTGAACGTGTTCCCTTTATCCCCCGTGAGTTCAAAATGTTGTAACTTAAGTGGGTCGTTCGGGAGTTCATCGTTCGGAAAACGACCTTAATAACAGTCAGTTTCTTTGAAGAAATAAATGTTACAAGAGAAACGTGACAAATGGCTCCTTATGAAAGTATTGGCGATAAAATAAAAACCAAATGCAGGAACGATTCTTAGTAACAAATCTTTTTAGTAGTCCCGTTAGTAGGAAACGGTGTCATCCGATATTAATATTATATACATATTAGCCGTCAGCCGCTCGCTATTCTGAGCGGTGTGACTTTTTTATATTAAGATCAATCCCCCTCCCTTAGGTATAATCAATTTTGAGTTTAGCGACTCAAAGAATTAAAATGTTTCAAAAATCGATTATTTGTTAATGCCTACAGATCACAAAGAACACACTCATAAAATTTCATATAGAGATCTGCGGTTTAGGCTGTGCATTGATATATAGGTCAGTCAATCAGTTAGGACTTTGAATTTATCGGCTGAGGTCTGCTATGCAAAATAAATGATGAAAGATTTTTTTACATGAATAATCTTAAAAGTAAAAGGTGTGATATGTACATAAAACAATATGGTTGCTTCATTCCTCTTCTGATTTACTATACATAATACATGTACAAAAATATTGGATAAATATTCGGACAAGATCAAAGGTTTTCAAACACACACAGCGGAGTTCGACGCAGAGTATTTGTTTTATTCCCTTTTTGTGTTAAGTTTGACAAAGCATGACTTTTACAAGGAGTACCCAGTACGATTTTTTTCTTTACAAAGAGTATGTCATGTTAAAAAGTTAATCCTCCAGAAATATGAAATATTTTCCATTTTCAAATGGTAGAAACGGAATTTACGTCGGTTTATTTTTGTTTTATTTTCATGTTTTCTTCAATTTCTAAATTTAAATGTGTTTATTTTTTTATTGTGAAGTTGAGAGATCATATTTGTATACCTACCTAAGATATCAGGGACTTCATATCTCTGTCACTGTAATTTAATGTTAAGAAGATAAAAGGTTATATTTATTTGTTAAGTAACCGTACAGGTTCGTAAGGTCGTAAACAAAGAACTATGATAATAATTAAATTTAATGTGTTACTAATCGCTGTATCGTAAACAGGGGAGAACAATTGGTTCAATCCTAATGCGCGGCGTGCAAACAAGTAGTGTAAGAGTAAACACGGCCCCGTTCTAGCGTTACGGCGCGGCGCGGTGCTGCGATAACGCGCACGTGCGCGTTACGCAAGCGACGCACGTCGACCCGCACGCGTCGCGTAACGTTCCAGTTTGTATCATAACATTACGAGACGGCATACATAGGAGCCCGACCTTTACAACTTTTTCTTCTTTACCGAGTTCACGAAAAGATACATTCGTTTCGTTCGACGAAAATATAGGAATAATATTAGAATTTAATCGAATTTCAGCAATGCAATAATGAATAACAAATACGATACAAAAATAAAAGCTATGTGCGTGTTAAGAATGCGACTACGATGAACGCAGATGATGAAGATATTTAACCTTTTGCACTCTACACAAAATTTCTTCACCCATCAGCAACTCCGTGGCATTTTTTATGAACAGTAAAAATTAAAAGAATTATTAAAAAATATATATAAATGCGTGAACATATATTAGATTATTTTTATATATTTTATTAGATACATATTTATATTTCTGTTGTGTTACCGTAAAAAAAAGTTTAATTTTTGCGCTTGAATTTTTCATAGTATGGTATCTATAAAAACAATCTCCCACATGCTTCCTTGGTTTATTTGTACAGGTATCGCAATAATAAGGAGTAACATGTCTTTCACCTTCAGGTCAACAAAATTGTCATTAACAAGATCAAAATCTAATTCACTCTCACTACTTTCAAAATCCTCAAAATTCTTTTTTATTATTTATGGGAAACAATATACACAAAGTAAAAAAAACTGCGTCACTTATTGTAGAAAAATATTTAAAAAGAATGTGCGAGAAATCCCCTAATTTGTATAAATTGCCCCTGATTGAATAATATGGGGTGAATCCCCAAAAAATGTTTATTTGTTATTCATGTCAGTGGATTTGTGGTTAGATTTAGTATGTCAGTAGAGTGCAAAAGGTTAAAGTGATCATGCTTTAAAGAAGTACTTACAAGCAACTCTTAATGAGAAGAGGATACTGTTAATATATAATAATTTGACATCGATTTTTTTAACTGGAACCGTTATAGACAGACGATCAACCATATGATTTATCCAATAAAGGACTCAAATTCAAAATACAGTTTAATCAAACAGGCGCTTTTGAAAGGTTAAATGATTCTAATTGATCTTGATTATTTATAAAATCAATGACACTACTTTTTTTTATTATTTTTATTTTTTTTATATTTTTTTTATTATTACAGAAAATACTTAACTAATCAGCGATGATGGTATACACATATGTTATTGAAATAACCCTAACCCTGTTACTATATGTTGGTTATACATATAGTGTTCTGACTTTTAAAAGTGCTCTTTGCAAAATCATCTTTAAATGTCCGAGCGAAGAGAAGCGGAGAGTGCGCTGAGCAAGTTCCGCAGAGTTATTATCGATAATTCAAAAGATAAACAAACTCAGCAGAGTGTAAACGGACGCGGTGAACATTTTAATGCCCTTCGGCCGCCAGACTGCGCTTAAACCTCGATTTAACCAATAAACACCGTTCCGAGAACCCAACCACATCCTCTGTTATGTATTTCTGTAAAAAATCGATAAATAAAAATCCTTACGTCATCTCCCTCTCCAATCGATTATCTTTAAAACTGATCAGTAAATTTTACTCTATAACCGTGTTATTCCTTCGTTCGTTAATAAAACTTGGTCATGTAAGTTCAAGTTGTAAACACAAATAAAGACATAATAAATAAACCAATCATGAGGAACTCTAATTGAACATAAAAATGTCAAGGAGCCAAATTGAAAAATTTCTCAGTCGTAAATTATGAAAGTTGATATGTACCCGGACGAACTTGGTGTAATAAAAAACGCCTTCTAAGCGCTTCTGAGAAACGTTGCCTTATTTTCAAAAATAAAACTTGAGGAAATTAAAAAGTTATGCCGGTTTCTTTTTTTTTTTTGAACTTGAATAAATATAAAGTACTTAACGGCAGTAATCCTCGTGTTACAAATATGTAAAATGCAATTAAGGTAAAACAAACAGTGAACATTTTAAGTACTTCTTAAAAGAATATGTAAAATGTACATTTAAAGGTAATGATATTTCGAAAGGACTAAAGGCGAACCTGTCAGTTAATCCGTTACAGAAACACCTCTTTGACATATCAACGAGATTTTATGTCCGCAAACTTATGGAAAGACAATCAGAATCGCGATAAACGCTCAAACGTTACACAACGGTTCGCGACAAAAAAGGACAAAACCAAACCCAATTAAAAGCTTATACGTTCGAATTAACCTTAATTGTTTTGACTCAAAGACACTAGAAGTGTGTTAAAATTATTGATTGTAATCATTTAGATGTGTGAACGGTCAATTCGTAATTTTTTTTATCGATTATAGATCAAAACTTGACCACGATTTCACCCGATGTTAAGTGGCAATGAAGCTGTAAATGGTAAGTATGTTCATCCAGATTACTGGTGAGGCTCACATGTATGACTGCCGGAACACAGCAATATGGGGGCGGATTGACATTGAGGGTGGTAGTTAGCCAGACGAGTTTGAAAAACCCTACCACCATCCGGATTCCACTACATCATACACGGTTGGACAATATATAAAAAATAAGTTAAAAGAAATTAATGTTACATAATGCTTATGTGATATTCTATATAAAATTATTTACAGTTAATGAAAATGCCTTAACTGCATTGGAATTTCAATGTTGAAACCATATTTTAGCTTACGTTTTACTTAGATATAATACGCAAATAATATCAATCGATTTATTATCGATTTTTGGAGTTGAAAAACTTTAGCATTAAAATTAAACACGATTTTGTCCTCGAATGATCATTATTGTTGATTAATGCTTATGTAACGTAAATATCATAAATAGGTCGAACGATTTCTTTGTGAAAGAAAATATAGTTTGGAACTGATAATGCTCACGTGAAAAAAAATTATTCATTAGTTTTTCATCGCCGCTTCAAAGGTGTTAATAACTTTATTGTTTTTTTTTAAACGATTTGGAAAGATTACGTTGGCAGTCAATAAAGAGGCGAGAGAAATACGTTTTTAACGATATGTTTGGTGTTATAAAGGAGGGAATGGGGTTAAATGATCACAATAGCGTTGCGTTGCATACACGTCGCAAACGTTTTAGCTGGAGTAATATATAATTATATGAAACTTTATTTTTGCATAAAAATATTTCAACACTTTAAAAGAAAGTTGATCAACATTAAAATATACGAGTGATTAGACTAGACCACTTTATCGTTTAGACTTAATAACCTAGGCAATATTAATTTTTAAAGCATCAAAATAGTCTTTATAATTACTGAATTATAATTTCAACAAACGAAATAAATAGCTAGTGTTATTTTTTTCATCGCCACAACCATTTATAATTATTCATCCCGTGACAGTAGTTGCAGCTCCAATTCCTTTACTAAATTATCGCGGTAGAATCTACGTAAGAAAATTATACAGTCTAATTCACATGCGGAATTCAATTTAAAAATACGAGAACCTTACCCCTATGGAAGTAAAGTTCATATTAGAGTATCAAACAAGAACCCATTGCGCGGTGAGTGAGGCGGGAAATACATTTACACATGTCCTGCAATACCATCTTAAGGACTACGTTAATAAGGGTTGTATTCGTATGCACAAATTTTGGGATGTGGGGCGATAAGTACATAAAGTATGTAGAGTTTATTCGTAATTCCAGCTTTGTTGGACAGCCGAGAGCAACGTCTAATTACCGCGGGAACCCTTCCGTGAATATCGGAACTAGGGATGTTCCACTACTAACAATTATTTGATTATAGTTCTATAAGATATTAATAAATTTTCATTAGGCTTCTTGATAATAATAATATATATATTCAGTAGACTTTATATGTAAATGATACAATCTTTAGTTGTTTAATACATTTAAGTAAAAAATATAATGTGCTTTTTGCCAGAAAGTAGTAGTCTCCATTATTTTTAAACCTTAAAGAGGATTGCTTCCTTTTTTTCTTAAAATGTTATGAGACCAACATAGTCGTGTATTCCTTTCAAACAAAAAACGAACTATCAAGATTAATAAAAAAAAAGATAATTGTCGAACAGCCTTCTCGTTGTTGCTTATAACATATCTGTATACATCATAAATATTATTTTCATTATGTCACTTGGTTAAGAAAGTTTTGAAAACAAAAACAAAAGAATTTTTAGAATCATTATCTGATTACGCATTCAATTAATGTGTTACATATTACTTTAATATATAGGCTTCGAGACGTCCCTATACAAAGTGTGTAAATAACATAGGTTAGTTTACAATTTGCAGACTTGTGTGCTCTGCAAATACGGATTGTCGCGAGTGGACGACGCAGCCATGCATCGTCGGATGTAGGGCTGGTATTGATTCGGCCCGTTATATGTTTTTTGTTACGGTTTTCACTGACAAGACAAAGGTGTGCAATGTTAAATAGACTTTATATATAGTAAATATTTTTAATTTCACTGAGGCAAATATTATTTTTGGTATTTCACCATTGCAATACACAATACAACGCCAAATTTCGTGCCAACCACGTGGATGATTGGCAATGTTCCACTGTTCGTTCTAAGAGCAACTTTTTACCGCGCACAACTACTCAGTGGAATCGGATGTCGCTAGCAGTATTTCCGGACCGTTATGATTTGGGGATCTTCAAGAAAAGATTCCACTTCCCATTCCGTGAACCGATCGCTCGTTTGACTACTGACATAAAAAAAAATAACTTTAGGCTTGCTTGATTGTAAACGGTTCACAGGATACGGTAATCCTATGAAAGCTTGTTAATAGCAGACATCACGAGCGTGCTGCTGTCCTTAGTATAATTAAGTTCTTGAAAGAAATGTTCTAAAATATAGTACAATACGGTAATAAATCAATGTACGCGATTAAACAAACTTACTCTACCATAAGATTAGGGACGGAAGTCAAGTTTATGGAACTATTTAGAGGCTTTGTTAAGTAAAAATTTTAGAATATGACTAGGAAGTCATATTTTAAAATTTTAAAGTAGGAACTTTCAGTAATTAAGCATGTGTTAAAAGTAGAAAACGTTACATAAAGAAATATATTTCTTGGTGAAAGCTAACATGAAGCATTAAGATAACTATATTTAGAATAAATAATAAATATAATTAATTCAATATTCAAATTGTCACAGTTACTCCATATAGACTGTTGCAAAATAATTATGTACGGGTTGTTCGCATATGCCATGGATTCTAGTCGCATAGCTGGACGCCATTAAATACGGATAAAGCTTCAGCTATGCGACCTAGCTAAATAGCAGCATGAATAGCTTCACTGAGTTAGCCTTTGTGTGACACGACGGGTGTTACACGGTAATAGTTCAACTACGTTACAGAATATCGATTATTATGTTACACTTCATTTGTTTATACCTTAACATATTCTCTATAAGCACGGTAGATACAGTATTTTTTTTAAGTCTATGTAATACAGATTGTAAAAGTCTAGTTTAAGCACCATTGATTATGTTATTTTGTGTCCGTCTGTTATGTTAATAAAGATATTTATATTTTGTATTTGTATACATCAAACTTATTTTCTTTTACAAATACAGTCGGTAATGGTAATTAAAATCGTTTTGGGATCAAAATAAATATTAAAAAAAAAACAATTTACGTCACATCAATTCTCAATCAGTCACATTAAAACAAATTGAACGATTATTTATTTAGTATAAGAATAGATGATCACTTCGCTTCATATTTAAGGGTTTAAACCTTTGTGGACGAATGTCGGCAAATAGCCGTCCATTTTTTTTACCGTTGCAGTAAGCTACGTAATAGTCTTTGTCAATGTCACAAGTTTTTCAAATTACATACAATGGTCAGTGAAAAATAATCTACGGGACCTCACGTTCATTATTTTTTATTGTTTTTCAAGCGGTTTCGTGTGAAAAGGATTAATTTCATCAGGATGTTAGATTCAAATATTTAATTCTCTTATTATTCAAGCGAATGTACTCGCGGGTATGCTCACTTGGTAACCAGCTATTTGAAGATAAACAAATTTACACCTCGAAGTACACAAAAGTAATAGAGATATTTATGGTACAATAACGATTACTGGAGCAATAATTTTTAATGACAGAGTTAATTAGCAAAGGAAAATACCTTTACTATTCGACTTATGCAATTAACAGCTGGTGTATGCTGTTCTTGCATTTTACATCGTACAGATAAATTGATTGCGTACTAGCATAAATACATATTTAAAACGAACTTTTCAGCGAAGGGCAATTAATGGATATAGTTATATACGACTGAGATCTCGAATTTAATACCAGGTTTATTGGGTAAAACTAGCTTGAAATGGAAGTAGTAAAATTGAATATAATGGGTTTCTTTCATTGTACTGTTCCAGCTTTCACATTAATGCAGTTTGTACTCTTGGGAAATCTAACTCCAACCGCTGACGTACTTCAGACGCGAAGTGCATTTGTTAGTAAAGTTGTCGCAAATTAGTACTTAAATTTAAAAATACTCTAATCCCAAGATAGTTAGCTAAGCATATACATACATAAATATTTTAATCAGGAACAGAGCATACACAAAAGTTCATTACATGAATGTTTGTCCTGAGCAGGAATCGAACCCGCGACCCAAAGCTTAAGAAGCAGGGTTACTATCATTAAACGAACGGGGCAGTCAAATTTAAATCTATTTTGGTTTTAACAATATGTCATACAGAACGTTAGAGAAAGAATACTATGTAATGGCAAAACAGTAGGTAAGTAATATATTTAGAAATTTGAAATTAAAAACCAACGAAAAATTTGAAATAAAAAACCAACGAAAAACAATACTGATCAAAATCAATCTGTATCGATCTACATACATACGGAGAGGATGTCATTCGATAATTCACGCATGAGCGCTTCGCGAAATTGTCATACATGAAAGTGTCACGAAGTATATAGACTATGCATCGGTGACTGCAGTAATAATGGACAATATTTTAAATATAATATCGCACACAAAGCCTTCGCCAGTTTTATGGTTCCATATTAACCGTCGTTTTTTAACGAATGAATTTTATTTCAACACGTGCAACTACAAAAATTGAAACACTTAATGTAAAATGGAAAAAGTTCATTATAAGTGGGAAAAAAAAATATTATTAATTCCAACGGGCACGTTTACATACTTAAACGTTTTTTATTAGTTGTGGAATATACCTGTAACAGGAAAAAAAATTAGTTCAGGTCACTTAAATTAACCATAACGATTATTTCATTTACATTATTATATATTTATGGCGCTTATGAAGGAAAATACGTCATTGTTATTACATTTCTGCAATTATGGTTTCTAATTAGATAGTAGAAGTAATATTCCTGAACAACCATAAATCACAATGCAAGCTTCTTTACGAGAAATCGTGATAAATTGATCCATTACAAGATAAAAATCTCCCATTCCCTTAAAGTCTAAAGAAAGGTTGAGTACACACTTAAGTTATGACCAAATTTTAATGATCGCACGTTCTTGTAAAATGAAAATGTTTTTATTATTTGAAATTTAATTTAAATGCTTTTTTTGTTGATGTAAATTTAACAATTATTTTCTAGAATATATTTAGATCCAAAAAAATACTTTTGACATGATGTATTATTAATCATTAAAATATAATTTATATGTATGATATTTCTGATTTCTATCAGGATATTATTCATAATTATTTCTATAAAACCTCTAAACTAGAAAAGTGTTGAAAATTTTCAAAAAAGCTAAATTGATTTCTTTAAATCATAGCAAAGAATATTCTTTATAAAATTACACAAATTTATGACACAGACATGCATTTTCATAAAATGATGTGGCTGTATGTTTATAGTTTGCATATTTATTTCATTACGTATCTTCGTCATCTCTTAATTCTTATTCCATGAACTTTCATGCGTTTTCCATTTATTTTTGCTTAAACTTATTGTGTTAGAGAACGCGATCCGGCATGCAATCCGCTTTATGTTCAAAATGTTGTGCGTTACAGCTATTAAATAATTAAATAATCATGTACAGCTTGCGTCATTTATAATGTAGAGGGCCTTAAAAACCGCTACATAAAACTTTGTCTTATTAACAGTGTGCCCTCAACCTTATCTATACAAGCGCCAATAATCTGCTTCGACTTTCAAACGTGACTTTGCGAATTAATAATATAATGACCGTTTCCTGGCTGATGGCAGCCCAGAGAGTTCAATATAATCTGATCAGTAATTACACATTCGACTTAGTCATATATATACATATAAACAGCTTTCTCACTATCAATTGCAATATTTATGTCTATATATTTAATTGAATGCTATATAGATATGTAATAAACTTTACAATTATCGATCGACCCATCATCGTAAAGTATGTTAGTTTTATGTATCATATCCTTTGTTGATTTTATGTTATACACTTCGATAAATGTATTTATTATATTATAACAACTGTATATCTAATGATGTACAGATTGAATAAAGTAATATATAAATAGCTTCCGTTTGTACATGCACAAGTAGACAAGATTATATGAAAACTTAATAGATTATAATCATTGTAAAATTAACACTATCGACCGATAGTCGATTTTTAGGCTTTTCGTCGTCGCCGTTTGCCCACATTTAGTCCGTTATTCTGATTTTTGTAGCTGATGCCTATTGAGAGACCAACTTTCAGACGATTATTCAGTTCTTCAACGCTACACATTCATTTTTAAATGAAAAAAAAAACCTATGCGGTATAGAGTTTATCGAGAAAACCAACAAGATTAGAGAATTTCTTTTTCGTCACCGGTCGACTATGTGTTAAGACTTAGTTTTAAGGAAAATATATTAAAACTGATCATATATCTAAAAGAATTGTATGAAGTAAATACAGTTCTTCTTATAAAGTATGAATAAAAATCCTCTTTTATTTAAAGTTCACTCAATATCTTAATGTCTTCAAACTTGTTCGTAAGTTTGAGGAAACGATAAGTACCCGATACAGAAAATCGATGCTTAATGGATAGCGTCGTTAAGGCATTTCCAAAAATAGATTTGAAAATATTGCCGACCATATCTTTAACATCCCTCATTTAAGTAAATTTTTAGCTTAAGTTTAATACTATCATTTCATTTTGTTTGACCGTCAAAGAGAATGATTTTGTTTCATAAAAATCAATTAATATTCTTTTCCATTTTTTAATATACAAAATAAAGGAATGTCGGTTATGATCCTTCGGATAAAAGAGTCATTTAGATGGAAAAATGGTATAGAATGATTTGGCTAAGTTATTTTATTGAAAATGCTATATATCTGTTTGTTTAAAGTAGGTTAAAATTTTTGGATGAAAAAGTATTATTAACAAAGTGTAACAAACCCTTAAATATATAACTTGGATGAGAAAAGATAGGTTCACAATAAGTATCCAGAACAACAACAAGAAACGTCACATATAGCGCTGTTGAACAAGTAGGCTGTGTAGGATAAGTGAATAGTTAATATTCTTTCATAACCGACAGATGGCAGCAGTTATAACGTAAAGATAAATAAATATATAGTGGTCGCATTTTGTCGTCATTTCTCCGGTTAGCCACCGTACACAGGTACTATAAATTAGCTATACCATGCCCCCCTACTACGATTTTAAGAATTCTTTCCAATTACAAAAACGTCGAAAATCCTCGCAGAGGTGGCACACACTATTCTCCGTCGAACGCAATTTTCCCGTTCATTTCGAAGTAATACTGGTAGATCAAAACGGCTGCCAACTTGAATGACGACCTGTCTTCGATTCGGACTTTCACAGAATAATATCTTCATCTCTTTCCCGCAACAAAGGTATTCTTTTTTCAGTTCTATAATTATCTAAAAATAACGACAAGGTGATGAAAGACGGGGCCAAAATATAGACGTGCACTTTGTCTTAGAGCAATTTCGATTTATTGGCAACAAATTTAATGATGTCATAAGGTGATATCAACTTGGAATATATTCGGTTACTTACAAAGAACTATTTCATTATTATTACTACATCGATATTTACAAACGACATACGAAAAACAAAGTATTTTTTTATCGATGGGATGTAAATTCTTTGTTATACATTTTTTTCTAAATTCTTTTTGTTGGAATGATACGTACCTTGTAGTTGTTTTAATGAAAATATTCAATATCTAATCGAAAGATTCAAAAAATAGGAAATGTTTGTTAACTTTAATAAAAAATATTATTTAAATGACTGTTTATATACAGTTGCGGTTTTGTGAATAAAAATAGAACGTGTTTACTTATGGTACATATGAGTATAAATTATTAAAAAAATGAATAACGAACCCTTACAGGACCAATGCTGTTATTTAAGGCATGATAGTTTTACTTAGAAAGTTTAATATCTCGTATTTGGCGTCAAAAACTTTTTTATTATTATTATTACTTTTGTTAAATTTATTAGTAATGTGTAACTTGTGACATGTCATTAATGTGTATTTCTCCGTACAAAATATCACTTGCACCTGACGGGAAATAGACTAGAAAAGCTTACGGACATTTAAGGGTTAAAAGATTAGTTTGTATTAGTTAATAAGGCATACAGATTTCTGCTAGTTCGACGTATCCGATTCAATACATTATGGAGGCGAATACTGAATGTATTAACCCAAATTGAATATGAGCACACGCTTCAGTGATGATTAAAACTGCACACGCTGAAAATGAGTAGCATCAATATTTACAGCTTATTAATTACTGGCGGCGATGGAATAATTAATGTGCTTAATTTTTTTTTCTGCATGAATGATAAATGTGTAAAAAGTTACATAACGTGATCAACGAAATTAGTATTAATAATGATAAATTGCCTAACATACATTTGTTGTGATCCCTTCTACATGATGAATAAAGCCATGAAGAAAGAGTTTACGTCTTTGTTCCACTCTAATAATGTTTTTATTATTTATAGTATTTACGTATTTATACTGATCAGTCCTGCACAACATGATCCAATGACATTTATGGTCCATTATAAATTTATGTGTAAAACAAAATGTGTAAGATAAAAAGTATGACAATTATTATAACAGTTATTTAAAGAAAACTATTTTATTAAATATACATCTAAATAGAAAAAAGAGCAGCATAAAGTATTAAACGAATATAGTAAAAAAAATGTATTACGTATTTACAACTATTTTGACTGTGTGAACATCACTTGAAACGTGACAAAAGATATTTTACTATTTTAGAAGTTTATGTGGACAGTAGATAATTTAATCAAAATATTTACATTTTTTCATCGCAAATATTTTTCCCAGATTCACGTGTGAATCATTTGCATGTGTGCGTAGATGTAATCGTTTATAATAAGCCATAAAACTCTTGTCTCTAGAAAGTGTAATGGCGCTGTACATGAGCGTTGTGTGGTTGATGTCTCCATTAACCAAGTTAATTGTTAAAGCTAAGTGAAGAGAGCGTAACAAGTTACACGTGAGCGTGCTCATGGTGATCAGACATGGTGGCATACCTATTGAGATTAGAAGAATATGTATTTTTTTTATACAATTAAGGAGGCAAACAAGCTTACGGCCCGCCTGATGGTGAGCGGTTACCATAGCCTATGGACATGAAGTTATATTGTAGCTCTTTGGTAAATCTTGATGCGAAGTTAATTCCATAGCCATTTAGTTCTTGAGAGAAAATTTCTTTGAAACTATATCGTACGGGACTTTTCCGGTTCTAAAGTATGACGCTATATATTCCTTATAACTAAATCTTAATTACTTTTGATTTAGTTATAGTATGCTAATATCTCGCACAATAATATAAGTTACAAGTGCATTTCGTTACAAGCAGAACTTATGTCCAAATACATACAGCGAGTCGCTACAATTGTGCGCAAAATGTATATATGAAGAAAATCAACGGGACGAATACACCTTTTTCGGTTTTTATATAATACTGTTTAATCTTTTCAAGGTTATTGTTTTGTCATACATTTTCTCAGTCAGTCTTTTATAAAGATGACTAATTTACTATTTATCGTACATGTGTACATCCAATACATATAAAAAAAAATACTGTTATATAAATTAAGGCTTTTAAGAATTTATTCCAACCATCACTTAATCTTAATTTGTAATGGTAATTTTGAGAGCGCGACACAAAGCTTCACTAATAGGTTATGAGCAAAGAAATATTTGCTTCAATGTTTTGAAAGAAAGTTTAATATATTTTAACATTTTTTTTGCTACTGCTCTATCCTGTTTAATTAATATATCCACGCTATTTACATAAAGTGTACATACCGACTGACAGACTGGTTTATCTGTTAATGCGCGCTGGCCGGATGTTAGGGTTCTGTAAATACCATTGTCCATTCGGACACTGATCTCGTAATTAGGGTTATTTGGTTTCGCTTATTCCAATCTTGTCAAACATGGCCTAGTTGAGATTGTAAAGTACTGAATAAACATTTATCTATATATCTTGTAAGGTCAGTCTTGTGGTATACATTTTAAAACAGATGTGAAAAGCTATGTATGAAATATATACACTGAAAAATGGATCTACGAAATTTTGCGTCTGAATAAATAAATAAATATATAACATTAATTTATTAACAGATTGAACGCCACATGGTTCACCGCTGATAGGCACCTGAAAATAATAAAATATAATAGTAGGTAAATGTCAACATGCATCAATTGTTTATTAATTATTAATAACATCGTTACTTTGAGCTCTAGTCCAGTTAGATTAAATATATAGAAAGTTATATATTAAGTTATGCTAACGCATGAAATATTACTAATCTAATAACATGATATTTATCGCGTCAGAGGCGCGGCGTTTAACCTTTTAATTGAAACCGTATATTTTTAAATAAAAGAATAAATTGAAAATTTAATTTGCTTTTCATTTGATTATTTACAAAGAAATAAAGTATTAAATTTCAAATGGGATACCACGACTGATAACTAAACTATGTTATAGACGGTTAAAGTAATGTTGATCGCAGACGATACTGAGGCGTTAATGTAATTTTAAACCATATTATTTAAACAAAAATGTAATATTATTAGTAACTCAACAATGTACAAAAATTTAGTAAGTCTCGATTTATTTTTGTTCACCGTACAAAGTCATATAATACTGACACAAAAACCTCACCAAAAATCCGAGACATAAAAACGTGGAAATAAACATAAAAATTACACGAATAAAAAAACAACTTGGATATTGCATAAAGTATGAACGAATGACACTCGATTGCCTCCTCTTAATGTGCGCGCGCGTACCTCCGTGATGATCGGAGAGTCAACAAGTAGGTCAAAGCATTATTTATAGTGCGCACGTCAGCGCTGGTACGACTTTGTGACTTCTCAGCTGATGAGCCGGGATCCGTTGGGCGCCACTGTTGCTAACGGACTATCAGATAACACACACTTGCGGTTATGTGCACAGATTGGTGTGCTTTGTTTGCTCATATACGCAAATAATCATAAATAACTTCGTGATGAGGAAGGTATGGTGACTGACCACAGAACATCAGTGACACTGGTGTGATAGTTGTTATAATCAGCAATCGTACAACCAGTGGCGGCACTGCTACACAAGCCCGAAAGTCCGTCGTACAATATTTAAGTACTAAAGTGCACTAAAACTTATTATTTCTAAGTTTTATTGCTACAAGGTCTAAACACGACAATAAAGATAATAAATAATTGAAAAATCACATCATGTATTAATATTTTAAATGCAGAAGGGTATTTAAAAGCTCAGGCTTGCCCTACAGGCACGTCCCAGGTCGTAATACGTCATTATCATTAGTCGATAGACATCAAATGTCGGACAAAGAACTCCTCCAAGTTTATTCTACAAGCCAGCTGCTTCGAGCCGCTTCCTACGACCATCACCAGATCTGTCCAACATGTGAGGGGTGGTCGCTACTTGAGAACCTTACCGTCTCAATAGCCAATTTTTTGAGGTAGGGGTCCTTCTCATTGTCACTAAAAGCTAGTAATTCGTATAGTAAGACGTGCAGGTAATCAATTAGCATTTATAGAGAAAAAAAGCTCTACGACGCCAAAGCTTTTTAATTGTTAAGTATTCTGGCGTCTCTCAATTACCAAACATGTAGATTCTTGATATTAATATTTGAATATAAGTACAGTTCGTGAGAGATTAATTCATTGGTACTTTTGGAATCCGCATACGAGTACTGTATCTCTTGAAATAGCGTTACGGCAATTCGAAACGGTGGAAAGCTTTGATGTTGTGATCCTATCGCGTTATTTACGCTTTCTTATTTTCCTTTGCTCGCGGACACTGTGTGTAAAGTGTTTTATGTTTAATTACTCTACTATTTGAAATGCATTATCATATATACAAAAAGCTGGTAAATGGTGATTTAGAACTATAAGTAGTAAATCAGGCTTAATTTAAGTCTAATCCTGTCTTGTATACCATGGATGTTCTCTATAATAAATGTAAAAACATTCTTTGAGAATTTAATTTACCGATTAAGAATGACTAGACAAAATTATAAATTGTCTTTTACACATGAGTTGGGATGTAAAAATGAGTTGATTCCTTTACTTATAATCCCAACTCCAATTAATAATCTTATAACAGTTCCCGGTAGCAAAAGTCAGCGCTCGCGCGAAGTTTTGCGTCAACCGTAAAATTGGTGGTTTACTCATTTGTAGAAGTGACTAAGCATAAGTGAGTGAACGTTGTCTAGATTGTAAGTTGCTATCGTTAAAAGATTTTAGATTATGTGTATGCATTCTTACTTTTTTAATAATTTTGTAATGTATTTTGACTGCTTATGTTTTTTAAGAATTCTGACCACGATTCTTTTTGATGGTGAGTAGAGATGTAACCTATGATGGTAAATCGCATTGGTCTAGAAGAAGCCTTTTACATATTAGTCGCTGTTTGTCAATGCAAATGCTTCATAATTGAAGGATGAAATAAATTGTTATTTTGCGAACATCAACAACATAGCGATGAATACCTGTTTCGTGTCTATACGTCTGATGGTTCACCACTTCAGTGGAGAAGCCTGTATTTAACAGTAAAATTCTCGCATACACTCCCCGAATTTTCTTTGGTTAAACATCAACCTTTCGTTAGAGACCCAAGTAAATAAGGTACAGAAAACCCACCTATAACGCGAACTCCACTCCCCCGTATAACGCGGTGATCCCCCACATAGCGCGGATATTTTTAATATTATATTACTATAATGAGAAATAAGGAAATGGAAATGGCTTTTCTCAATTTTCGAATGAACCTCGCTTTAACAAAAAAGGTTAAACGTATACCGTTTGTAGATAATGCGTTATATGAAGTTTTTTGTACTAGGTGTTTTCCTATTAAGCGATCCCAATTTTTGCGGTATAGGGAAGTTCAGTGTACTTACAATTGCTGTAGTATTTACACGCAAACCTTTAACAGTCATTTGTAATAATTATGAATATACTTGGGTTCTATTTCGAATCGAATATATCGTACTACTGCCGACAATTAAAACCATATAACATATTTAAATATAACATTTACACTGACCTCTTCACTTCCATTTAAAACATCAAGCACGTGTTCGATATCATATATTATTTTATCATTATTTTTAATTAATTATAACAAGAGCATGCATGTTCTCTTACTTTAACGTAAGCAAAAGCCTCATGCCGTAACAAACATAATGTACACAAACACCCGATACTCGCATAATTCTCCCGAAGAGCTAAAATAAATAAAGCTGTGACAGGAACATTCAAAACTTTGATCTCATTTTATCAATTTATCTCGATTAAGACACGTGCAACTAAGGAAGCACCCCTTTGGCGGCATAATGAAACATTTTTTTGCGATAATAAATATCGACCTACGCATGCTCCGCTAAAGGTAATTTTAATGTTAATAAATAAGATAGATGATCGCTGATTATATGGAAACTAATGTTTAACATTTATATGTGGTATGCATAACTCAAAAGTATTAGATTTATTTTACGTTTAAAATTATATCCTTAAAAAGATAGGACCACTTTATGGGTTTTTCAGGTTTAAGCAAACTTGATGAAAACCATTAATTTTTATTTACAAATATTCGTACTTGTTTAAAATCAATTTGAATTAAAACTTTTACATAATATTTGACTACAAAAGACCGGTTAGAATACTGTGTAGATAGTTACAAAATCTTCCGGTCTACTAAAATCCGATTAATTCGTAGAAGCTTAAAGCTTAATAGATTTTATACGAGATATAAAGGATTGGAAGGAAAGCGAGGTTGGACAACTCTAAATACATTTTGAAGATACATAGTTATAATAAAGTACGAATTACATTTTTATAAAAAAAAAGAAAAACTATTAAGAAACACATTCTTTTGACAAACTAAATAAATATAGAAGATAAAAATTTTTAAAGCAAAAGCTATTGTAGAATACTATTCATTATAGACGTTGTGCAATAGGCGTGTCACAGATACCAGAGATTGGCAAAAAAAAAAAAACTAATGACTACAGTCATTTACTACTATCATAAAATTACATAGGTGAAAGAATATTTTGATACGGTTAATAAAATTACACAACTATAATTTATTAACTGGATACGGTCCAACTAAAACACGTTCTGCACAAAGAATCAAAACTTTACACAATCGTAAATCAATTGCTTTGTACGCGTGTGAATTGAACGAGCAATTTTTTTTTATTTTACGTTATTGTAGCTAAATTAAAATTATATCGGACCCCATAATTTATCCTGAACTCATAATTACCCTCATACATACTCATAATTACTAATTCTTCCTCTAAGTCTTTTTATATCATTTTAGTGGCTTCTCTATGCTTTTTTTTGCAATATCTAAGCAGAACATATTATGAATTATTACAAGTTATATGCCAATACTCACGTGATTAACATTTATTTATGCTCGGATAAGAAAGATTATTGTTATATCGCAAGATTCAAAACCTTGTCATCTATAATAGAATTATGTCAACCGATTGTTACTTTATACCATGATACAGATAATAATTCAAATAATAAGTCAAATTTAAATCGGCTGTTACGAATTGATTTATTTAGTTATCTGCCAAGCGTAAGTTCATAGCCATAAGATTGATAATTGGCGAAATAAGAAGTATTTTGTCCTTATGTGAATCCTTAAGTTTAAATAGTAGGAGCCTACAACAGATTCCCAGCTTACCGTAATCACCCCAACATGCTTAGTTTTAGAGAATGTCCGATTTATGTAAACCCGAAGTGGAAACAATCCCAACTTCGGTATTATCC
Organism: Pharmacophagus antenor; assembly: GCA_018245475.1. Taxonomy (NCBI): domain Eukaryota; kingdom Metazoa; phylum Arthropoda; class Insecta; order Lepidoptera; family Papilionidae; genus Pharmacophagus; species Pharmacophagus antenor. Next base: position 21,911 of record DWQX01000924.1, read on the forward strand.
CAGTCGATTTTATCGCGCGGAAAATTAGTTTCGTTGTTTATTTAGAACTTTGTTTCATATGTACTGATAGGTCTGAGCGATTAATTATACTTCTTAGTAAAGAGTTTTATTTTAAGTATTATTTATATACGTATGTTAAATATGTTTGTTACTATTTTTTAGATAAATACGGAAAGCAAAATCTCAGCTATAGCACAAAACGAAAGTGGATTATTTAAATGCCTAATAAATGTAACACAGTAAATAAAAGCTGGGAATCTTTTAGCAACTAAATGAAATAAGAGTTTCCGTTGAAACCATCTAATCTAATATGTTTCGCGATGTAAATGTAAAAACGTAATAGAATTGATTTTGGTTCCGATAGGGTGACCTTTACCTTATAAGATTAATGTATTGTTGGACCCTCATTACACTTTCATTATTCTTTCACTAAGCCGGAAACATTGCATTAAAAAAACTTCTAATATGTCACTTAGAAAGGTTATTGATAAACCCTATATATTCGGTTTTGTTATGGTATTACGACATGTACAATAAACAAAAACTATATGAAGTTTAATCGATGATTATCTTTATGTACATTGCACTATTGGTCACCGCGAGAGAAATATCTAAACCGGGAAAGAGTATTCGACGTGTATATTCATGGTGTAAAAAAATAAAAATTGCCATCGACACCTGTACTCTGCATTTAGTTTGTCTACTTGGCATTGCTCTCTCTTAATTCTGCACTCTGTGATATTTTGAAACTAAATTCCATCGTTAAAATGTTAAAATTTCATTAAAATGTAATAACATGGAGATTTTTTTTGGTGTTTATTTATTGGCGATAATATATTAACGCCGCCACGAAAACGTCCACTCGCGCCTAATCGTCAATCATACGATCAATAACCTTACTCCATAATCCAGAAAGACACAAGACCCTTTTTCAAAGAAAAATTAAATGAGAACGTCCAAAAATCATCTAAATGATAGGTGGTGAAAAGTATGTCATTTTTATCACTTTTAAAATTCAACATGGATTTAAGATATAAATCCAATAATGATTATTTAATTTCAGTTTAAAAAATTGCTTTGGTGTAGTAGGCAGGTGTTTTCGGATTATGTGAGTACCGCCACCGATCCAAACAATGAAATCTAAACGCGACTAACAACCGTGATATCGAAAATTTCAAAAATCTGTTACGGACCCAAACCAGCTGCAGGCAATTAAACATTTGAACGGGCGAACGCACGAGTGTTGCGTAATGTTTACACTGGATGCAAGCGTTGGACGACGACCGGGGTTTTGTTTGAAAATAGAATAAGAGTCGCGAACGAACTGAACTTACTAATTTTATCTATTTATATAAATTGATTAATAATTACGTTGACTTTTATAGAAGAATGTCCTGTGAAGGATGCTGAAATAAAAAAAAATCAATTTTAGAATTGATTCGTTAAGACATTATCTGAGTACTTAAATAAGAAAAGAGAGAGTGTAGTTCGCATAATACAAGTATTACAGAATAATAGTAAATACATTTTTCACCTATCTTATACGGTTCACGTTAATAAAGTTCTTTCAATTTTTAATATTGCAATAAAAACTCTTTCGTCTTTCAAAGCTTTTGATGGAAAGGACTTAGATCACTTTCATACAAAGGATAAAATATATATAAGTCATATTATTTTCGTAAGCACAATCTATAATTAACACTCAAACAGTTTCATAAGTCAATACAATTAAAGTTACCAGGCTCTCGCAACTGAGCCGGCGGCCGGGTCTACGCCCAGCGGATTGCAGTCCATGACGTCAATACACAATACACTCGAGTGCATTCGATCCCAGGAGCGCGGTGCACTCAGGAACAAGCGATACCATACCCCACAGCCAGTTGTAAAACCAAAAACGTCCGTGCCGATATAGAAACTTTCACGCAACGATCGTAAATTTATCGTAAAGCGTCCGGTAAGAGAAGTAACAACGGTGTAACCGTATGTAATAAAAAACAATTCAATAGATATTTAGTATCTAAGGAGTAATGGTTGATATGCTACAGGAGTGTCACGAGACCAATGTGTACTATTACCGAGTACAGATGATAAATTTTAAATGAACGTTTAGTACTAATGTGCTATAAATAGAAATTCCAAAATAGTTCAATAATTTCATTTGTATCTTTTCAATATAAAGAAATATAAAAAACCATTTCATTTTATCGGTTTCATGATTACTGCCTATTGTTTTATATAATCAATCCATTCTGGCACTACGTTTAATGTTGTATGTTATTATACATTATGGATTTATTGATTTTTATGTTCACAATATTTGAAATTCATTCATTTTTCAATATTATAAACAAAATCTTCATCGTAGTATGCACAGACGATTTCTACATCGGTATTAAAACTAAATACGTTTAGTGTAAGGAACCTCACTACAAAAAATAAATACGGGAGTTAAAGACTGCCCTCTAGCGAACTCCCACAGACCTACGGTCGGATCCATCGATCGAACAGGGTACCATCGAAATAAACCTGTCCCGAGCTGTAGCAAGATGCATTTTACAGGTGAGCTTTATAACACATGAGTATTGGTGTAGCTATACATAAAATTTATCGATAAAAACGAGCCGTATTGTGAAAAATTGTTTCTTATCTACAAATTCATTCTACGATTAAACAAAAACAAATCAAAGTTCATTCAATACAAAGTATTCGTACATTAAAAATTGCATCTTGAATTTAGTATTCTATAAGATATACACAAATTCAAACAGCAACAGCCAAAATGTTTAGTACTAGAGTAATTACTCTTTGAGCCGTATTGTTATTACACAATATTTGCAAATAAACCTCAACTGAAACAGCACAAAAACCTATAAATAACGTTTTAGTCATACGCCGCCCTGGGTAACATACCAGCCGTTTAGTGAGTGAGATGGGTAATTAAGAAATCTTCCGGCAGTAGTTGCAAGAAACAGCTGGTTTCATAGAATACGCGTAATTGATGCTAAGCGCCTGCTAATGATCACTATTGTTGTAATGAACACAAGTTTAATACTCATATTGAAATACATATATTACGGACTTTGTCCTAAATATATATACAAAATAAAACTTTAACTAGTAATTTTTTTGAACGCAACAAGGTATAATTTGGTACACCTGTTCCCCGTTTTGCAGGGTACAAGAACCATACAATTACGCTTCTACATTGTTTTTAACATAACAACAAAATTTTTTTTGGTATTCACTATCAGATTATGACCTAAAAATATAATTTCAATGTACCTACCTCAGTTATTTCTTTAGCTACGGCGCCCTTCCTTCTGAACATATTGTTTATACATACCAATAGCATTATTAGCAGAAATGACCGTAGCGTTTGTAATTATCTAGGCGGTCCTCAGTAATACAGGCCTAGCAGCAATATTGTAAGAGTTACAAACTAAGATATGATCATTTATAAGTCGTAAATATTTGCTAGAAGGTTATTAAAATTTATTAACAATAAATTATTATTTAAACGATCTATTAAAGATTCTATGGACGATACGTACATTAAATAAATAAATGCACATACAATACCTATCCGAAAATTATAGAAAAAAAAAGTCGATACAAGTGAAATGCATTGCGCCAAGCGATAGACTCATTTAGACGGGCTTCCCCGAACTATGTACACCCGAAATACAGTGGACGTGACTACGTGTTAAGTGGGAGACACGGGAGGGAGCGTTTTCCTGAAGCCCGCCCTCTCCCGACCATGCGGCCTATAAATATGATGCTGTAACGTGCATGTTTCAGTCGTTCAGAAGTGCCTGTAGTGGGAACACTGTGCCAAATCCAGACAGTCCCGTGAGCGGACGTGCCACGTACAGCGTACGCCAATCGTTTCACTGTAACACGACGCACCAATTTCGAAATCCCGCGTGAGATCAGAGGCGTTAGAGACGACGTTACGTGTTGTTTTTGTTGTTGTTGGATAACTTTTTGTGCTTCAATATGTTGGACAAGTCGATTTTTGGCGGTAGTTGGGAGAGCGTGGTAAGTTACATAGAATTTATGAATTTTACGTACGTTATTGACGTTACTAGAATTTGTTCGTTCCCGTATTATCAACAAAACATTTGAAAAATAATAAAAACAGAATTCCAAATAAACAACTACAAACATTTTAATTCCAAATTTTATCTATACTTCGTGCATTTGAAACGAGAAGGAACGCCCCCGACGTTCCTATTACGGCATATAACCAAACATCTATTACGCAAACCGCATACCCGGTAATACACTTAAAAGGCAACTGACTCTAAGGCCGCTGCCATTGAACCGAGCCGCGCGTGCCTTCGGGTTATGGACATGCGTTCTTTTTGTGTTAGAGCTCTTGACATTGCCACATCTTTCACGGTTACTACGCACTACGAAAGAGATGCTTATCAAAAAGCAATTGAATTTTTTGATGTGATCGATATAAAGCTTATTTAAATTTAATGAATAAATGAATGTAGAATGTCTCTTGTGATGATTTAATCTTATGCACGCTTTTGAATAATGTACATAAAATATATTCACTGGTTTGTATTGAAAATTATATGGTTCATATGGTACACTAAATAATAGAAGGATATCAGATTTTTAAATATTTTAATTGTAATATTTAAAGCTAATATATTTCGATTTGAGTTTTTAAATACTAAAATTTATTCAAATCAGATTATAAATATATAAAATTGTACTCACTGACCAAACTGAAAAAATTAAATTAAAATTTCCTTTATCTGGTTTTAATCGCGTAATTTTACTGATGAATTCATTAAAACTATTCTAGTTGCTGGTAGGAAGTAATATTAATGTAAGCTTTACTGTTCTTTAAATCAATCTCGCCCTTGAATCATTACGTATCAAAAAACAGTACGCACAGTTTAGTATCAATCAAAAGATCGCTTCCTCAAGATTTACCGACATCCAAGGGATCAGTTGGACGCAAAGTTTGGACGCGACCTTCCTAGTAGGCGAAGTTTAGCACATCGTTAATATCGACTGTGTTGTCCGTTCGCTTCCCAATGTTATAATAGAATGTAAAACAAATATTTAATTTAACGAAGTTATAATAGAAAGTTTGTACCTACTAAGCTAGTACATAAATTTACTACTCTAATTGTATTTATAAAACCTTGTAAATTATTAAGCAAATATCGTTAATTAATTTGCAAACCGATTTAAGGAATGAAATAGAATTGAAACGTATTCAATTGTTTCATACTTTGAAATTTCATAAAAAGAAGATTACTATAGTTAATAAATTGTTTAAATTAGAATAAAGATTCTCGTCTTTGTTTAATTACAACATTTATTTTAATATTAACTTTTAATAAATGTTTGCAATGTGTAATTTGAGATTCGAAAAGAATAATAATTAATGCTCAGAAGATCAAAAACGGGTCAAAAATTAAAGAAAACGTCTCCGTCATCGATGGTTTAATTATATTTAAATTTTTAAAATTGTGAAGATTCAAAATGGTTCTTTTTCATTTCTATTAGTTTATACAATGTGTCAAAAAACGAAGCGAATCTTGCGGATCAAAGTATCAGTGATGACTGTTTTTAAATGACTTCGAACCAGGCAAATATTTTGGTTTGTGGCGTCAAATTTCAAACAATGTCGACTTTAGAAAGTCCACTAAGCGGCTGTTACAGGGTCCTCTTAGATTGTCGCACCGTCGCGTCGCATCTTGTACGAAATTCGCGAACCGGTCGCCGGTGAATCTCGCCCACTTTCACCGCGTCTAGCACTCGGGGCTGTTCTGTTGTAACGTTCTCTAATCGCTGCGTTCGGATCTCGTTATTCCGGGTCGTGATTTTGAAAGTTAAAAACATTTGAGTCTGATAAAATTTTGTGATAGGGCGGCGCGCTAGAGGAGCGCGAGCGATTTCCTTTTTTTTTTTTAAATCGTCGATTAGTAAATATGAAATTGTTTACATTTACCTTCTTCGTGCAGAATAAGGCGATACTACTGGCATCTATTTGTGAGAGACCTGTATTCGACAGTTTTCTACTGCTGATTGATAATGATGACACCACGCTACAGGTAAACGAACAGGATTATTCGTTTACCTGTAGAAGTGTTTTGCTGGTTAAAATATTTACACAGCACCACGTACACAGTGTTTATCATTTTGTGATACGTGATAACTTTCTTTTAGTTCTGTAATTTAAATAATAGAATAGAAACAGGAGTTGCGGTGTTACTAGTAGTTTTTTCATTTTCATAATAGAAAAAAGCTAATACAGTGATGAATCATAACTCAGTGGAGTTTAAGCTGAACAAAAATATTTATCGATTATTACAAGGGTGCTGAACTTGAATCAGCGGTTTATATGATCTTGAATAATTAAATATTGCGCAACAAAATAATGTGGAACGATATTATATTAGTCACAGTGTAATTTTGTGTGAAAAAAAAGTCGCGCGCGGTTCCGACAGTCAGTTATATTTGTCATACGACTATTTAAAAATGTAGCCAAAATTTATCACGGGTTATTAACCCGCTACTGAGTGATAAATACATAGTAAGGATAACTCTAATAATAGACCACTCGTACTTGAACCAACTGAAATAGTGAACGGACGATATTGCTCTATTTAATACACGTCACTGGCCTAGGTTTCGATTGCCATTTATAAAGTGCAAATAGGTTTGCGTTGCACGAAAATAAACACCGCTTAAATTTTATTTGCATGCATTTATAAATACTAAGACGAGAGCAATATTCATAAAAATATCTTAACTGCATTTAAATACTGAAAAATAATAGAATTTAGTAAATGTTATCCATTAGAATCACGTTGAGTATAATTTTTTTTTTAAATATTGTTTATATAATGGAATTAAGTCATTCTGAATTTACGCAATCGAAGTTGAAAGCTTAAATGTAGACATAGCATAGAAATTAACGGCGATTCTAAAAAAATATTGTAAACTATAATCATATAACGTATAATTTCTGAAATAAGAGTTAAATTTGTATCACAGAAATACCCGCTTCTAAAGGTAGCCTGTTTTAAATCTATATTAAGATTACTAACATTAACAATAAAAATTATTCATGTATTCATACATCGTGTCATCGACCAAAAGTTTTATAGTTAGAAGATGAAACAAAATTGAAACAGTTCAACGAATACAATGAGTATCGAAGCGATATCTGTCAAAATGAGTATCGAGATGAACCACACGGAATTTATCTATATTGGTATAACGGTACATGAATGATGGTTGTATCGAGCACGAGATGCGTATACATAAAAAAGTGTATAGATTAAATAGGAACGCACGCATCCGTGAAATGAACGAGTTGGGGTTATGCGCTATAAAATCTTACATTGTAACCGCACTGGCTCGCGTTAATGATGTGCCAATTAAATGTACCACTACACCCGTATAAAATAAGTACGCAATCACCATGAAGAACTTATGAAAACAATTAAAACTATATATCAGCAGTATGATTACCATTTCTGAGTATATTGCTATTTATTAGTGGTAGGCTAATGAAGGATGTCTAGCAGAAGCATGCTAGTGTGCAAATGCGTTCCGGCTTTAAGGGCCCTGGACCTCGTGATGTAGGCGCATAATTTTGCACATTATTTTTGTAAGCCGCATCATTTATCCCCAGGTGAAAGTCTGTCTATTTATAAAACTTTACAAACACTGTTCATAGATAAAAATGTGCGACAAACAAAGTTTTGGATGCGAACATGACTTACAATTAAAATATTTAAAATTGTATTACATAATAGCATTGTCAACCCTGAGAACTATGAAAGGATGCCGTAGTGACTGGGCTGCTTGCCCATAGTTTATTTAATGTCTTAGAAATCCTTGACATCACTAATTCTGACGACACAGATGTTTTTAGGGCTGTACCAAAAGAAGATAAACTAATAATATAGCGCATAAGTATTATTAGAAGTTGCATTGAAGAACGTTAGTATTGTTTAAAATAGCCCGCGACAAAATTAACTTGGACCTTTTAGCACCATTACCTTCGGGTTTACAATAACGTCCACAAATAAACAGAAATATGAACGTCTAAACAGAAATGTAACATACATACTGTGCTACATGAACTGGGGCGATTCTCAAATAGATCGAAAGCAGAATGTGGATAAGACGTGTGGACACGATAATTCTTCGTCTCGATAAATTACCTGAAAAAAAAAACATTAGATTACTTAATAACGTTACAACAAAACTAGTAATATCAAAAATAATTCCTAACCTACATAATGCTCGACTTAATTTTTCCATTTTTTAATTGGACCGTGTTAACTACCGCTATTAGAACAACTATTTTGACGTGACCCATTTTTTCGCGACCCAAATTCGCAACGGTTGCAACCGGTTGTTTTTTTTTTACACGTCCATTAAAAAAATGTTACAAAACTGTGATTGTCACAACACACGTTCAAGCACTTTGGTCGTGTCAAAAAGCGAGGACGCTAAAATATCGGGTTCTTTTATCAAAGTAGAGAAAAAAAATCTATACTTTTTTTTGTTCCAAATACTTTCAAACTAAACAACTACGGACACTAATTGGTCAACACGTAGATAGTGTAACAATTACAAATGGCAGTTCCACATTATTATTAACATTGATTAAATGGTAGTCAAGACTTTCCAGTAAACTTGTTTAACAATAAATATTATTTTTTTCAAATGATTAATACTAATCACTCATGGCCCCATCTCAATAACAAAGTTAAGTTTCAAGAAATATTTTTAACATTACGCTAACATTCGTAATAACAACATGGGTATTGTTAGATATTTTTATTTGTAATAATTAATGACGAGTTTTTGTTTATTTTGATTATCTTACTCCACAAGTCGATTTAAATCTGATAAATTTATAATGGGCATGTTCCCATGCTTTTAATGTAAGCTGTACAGTAACCAACCTTGTTGCCATTTACATCTCCACTGCGAACGATCATCCTTTCTTTACAACATAAACTTCCCTGACAGTTCACTGTCGAAAATATTATTAATTAAACATCCCGCGCAGTGTTGCCAACAGTTCCAGTGTCGTAGGACATATGTTTTAGCCGACAGGTGGTATCAGACATGTGGGCACCGTGCGAAGGGCTCGCATGACGTACTAAAATGAGAAAGAATATGGTCGTTCGGCGGTAGCGAGAGATATAAAACGGCTCCTATATACGTCAATGTCACGCACATAGGTAATATTATTCGATATGTAAACTGTTCGAACAGATGCATTACATTAAATTATTTTAGTAAATATGTGTTTAGGCTTCATTGTATTATTATTAAGAGTGTTGTTTTACAGGTTTCGAGAGACGACTACGAAATAGACTACAGCCCAAGCCCGAGAGGGTCCCCCTTGAAAGACACGTCCAACATTCAAGAGGAAAACTCCTTCTGCATAAGTCGTCACAATCCGAACAAGACTTTCCGTCGCGAATCTGTCATTGCGTCGTGGAAGAGTTTGAAGAAGGAGAGGGAACAGGCTTTAGGCAAGCGGATAATTTATGTCGACGGTGATAGTTATGAAGACTATTACGGCAGGAACAAGGTTAAACGATGCAAGAGTGATAGGACCGCCAATATTCCTCGTGTGAATAGAAAGGTCAAGCGTACCTATTCTGTCCTATACAGGTACGATCCGACCGAGGAAAAGGTCGTCAAAGAGTATAAATACCAAATCCCTAAGGAATCGGAGACGCCGGTGTACAGGTCATATTCGGAACCGTTCCTCAGACCGGAAAGGATGCCGAAAAAGAAAGTGAAACGTTCATTCACCACGCTACTTAATATAAAGACAAAATTTTTAAATATTTTCTCATCGAAGAGTTAAACATTACGTTTTAAGTCTGAGGTTTAAGTTGCTCAATTAATTGCATTTCCTTATATGATGAAAGTGCTCATTGGTACAATAATCCTAAATGATAATTCCGTCTTATAGGATTACATATCAAACGTTTTAAGGTATTATAGAATTTTTAAAGATCAATGTAGAATTCATCACATTGATACGGATTGTTAACGCAGAGAAATGTAATCTGTTAAATATAATAAAAACAAAAGCAATGGAATACGATCTTTGTAGAGATTCATCACAAATAAACTCTAATTTGAATATATCGACATGGCTGCTAGAATAGTTATGCAAACAGATAATTCGTGCAGCTGCCTGTTTGTATTATCGAAGCCGCTGTTCCGTTAACAAAACATGTGTGGCCCATCCTATGAGGCGATTTGAAATTTTTTAGATAAACACGCGCGCAAACTATTAGGCGTGTTTCAAAGGTATTGTATTGTAATATTGAATGTACTCTAAGGTATTAGAAATAAGATTTGGAATGTACCATTATGTATTTAATAGTAATTATATTACATTAAGTATTGCTATGTATAAAATATTTCGTGTTTCTCACACCTTTTATATACCTTTAATCAAATGATTCAAATATTATTTTCAACGTGTGTTTTTATTTTTGTGATATTGATACACAGAGCTTCTTTGTCGTAAGCTAGTTCTTACAACATTCGCAAGCGGTTATACTACATATAAAGTAAAAAAATGACACATGTCGTGTGATATTGATAAATGAAATCATTACTTTTGAATTTAAGCTATCAAACTGTGTTATCGCTTTTCATTTGGAAAGTTCATATTAACTACAACGTATACGTTTAAATTAAGTATTCATTTTATTTATTGTCAGTTGGACATTCACGTTTAAAAAGATTTGCTATAATCATATCTATTAATTTGATGATTTAAGAAGGGTATCTATTAAAATAATGTAATAAATTATCAATATTTTTACGTCATTACGTCCATTTAAAATCAATCAAATTTAATAATATTTAATGTTATATTTATTATATGTTTTATTTGTAATATTAATTTAAGTTATATAAATAAACATTTCAAGTTATTTTGAAATATAATTGTAATCACAGGTTTCGATTGATTTATTGTCGAATTCATTCCTACCGCGTAAGATTTATAATTTGTAATTTATGTAAATAAGTACTACTTAATAAACAGTACATTTAATTTTTTTTTAGTCTTAGCTTAAGGTTTGTACTCGAAGAGATAATATTATAAATAAAGTAATTAAACAATTTTGTATTAATTTGTTTTATTTTAATAAATCAAATCAATATAACCTCATTTAATAAATATATTATCAACTATATAATAATTTATTCAATGTTGTATAATAATTAAAAATATATTTTTATTATTATTAGTTACACATGTAGATAAATTGCAATTCAAATCCAAACCAAACTTACTTTCAAATCGTATAAATATGGCTATGGTTAAGGAATTTTAATGATATAAAACATTAATAGTATTATTAAATTATTATTTTGTTGTTACTTAGTAAGTTTATTGCTAGGTATTAGATAAATATAATACATAAAATAAATACGTATGCAGTCGCTAACAGCTATAACAACACCTTACCAACTGAACATGGGAAGGTCAGCCCTCGAGGGAAATCTTATATTGTGCGGTGAAACCGACCACTTGCAATAACTAGTAAATAAATGCGACCAACTTTGTGTTCGAGATATCACTCGTGATTTCCTCGCCAGACATTGTAACCCAAGTAACAACATTTTACTGTTGTCGTTTGTAATTTTTGAGAAAGAATTAGCATTTTCATTTTATTTTAACAGTTACATCTTTTTTCATTTTTTTCAAAACTCCTTCCGTCTCTTTTTGCTCTAAATATCCCCTGCATAGTTTAGAACTATGTTTTGGATCATTATCTTGTTGGAAAATGAATCCATCTCCAAT